>JAZHYW010035527.1:0-92071 GCA_037355805.1 Ixodes ricinus
ACTCGAGATCGAAAACGCGCTATGAGAACTACGAAGAAACTGACCCACGATAAAATGAACGGCAGGGCCGCAAGCTGTATCCGCGCGCTCAACTCTCTAGTCTCTAATACTTGGAATTCGAGCTGTAATACAACTACCAGAAATTCTAATGGCTATAGGTGTAGAGTGAGAAAGGAGATGTAAGAGAAAGTTCGAAGTTAATCAAGGCTCATAATCTGCCTCGAGTCAAAACCTTTCTCTAAACGTTTGTGTTTTCCGTAAAGCAGTATTAATGACATTGTGGTTAAATTCTACTACAGATTTCCCACACGGCCCCGCATCGCTCTTCTTGTTGATAGCGCCTTAGCAGATGCACATAATGCGCTATACTAGTGACTTGATTGTATAAATATTTTTGGGCATAAGTTCTAACCGAAGAGTACACGGAAAGCAAAAATACTGATTAAATTGTGCAGTAATAAAATCAGCTAAAACTTCTTAATTTTTGAGCGTATACATGCAATGGCGATCGTTTGATTATTTTTGTTATTTATTTAGTTGATTAATTGTTTCTAACGTGGCATTCATTTCTTCTTGAATTTGAGCGCTTAAAGTCATGAGCACCTTGTGTTAACGCTTTGTTGGAGAATGGACACAAGACGACGAAGAAATGGGCAATGGAGTCACGCGCAGAAAAAACCCGCCATGTTTGCAGTCTGATAAAACCGCTACCATCACGTCGATCGGGTCGTAGTTTCTTGACATCCCAAACATCTGGTGCCGAAACCCGGGATCTAGGAGACGCCCCCCCCCCCCCCCCCCCGGGAGGCGTCATAATCCCTCCGACCCGGAGGGATTATGAGTTCACCTTCGAAGACGTGTGAATCAAAGAAGGAGCAGCTGAATGGCTCAGCAAATCGAAAAGAGGGGAACGATTGTGACGCAGTTGTTGGCGAAGTTCTTCGTGGCCTCATAGAAAAGATTGTGCAAAAGTCAAGTGGAGTACTGGGTTGCGAAATCTCTACCGAAACCCTTAGACATCTCTTGCGAACGTTCTGCGAGAGCAACGGTTACCGCTACCAGGACTTTGTGAGTGACGAAGCGGGGCTCAATTTAAATGCCCTTTTGAACAGCCTTTGATGGAAATGCAAGATATTGCAAGTGGAAAGCGTCACCGTGGTAGCTCGGACCACGGGTCGTCATCCGATCACGGGCACGAAGTTCCACCCAGGATAACCAGGAAGTGGCAGAAATGTTCTACTTCCGTTCCCGAGAATCGAATGCTCACACGGAGCCAGTGGCGAAGGACGCATAATGTGAAATATTTCAGATTTGGCCGCTTAGAGCCGCAATCTGCAAACACGGTAGGCTCATCTAACTCAAGTGGCATTCAAGTGAGAGATGTTGTGCTCCTCAGGAACAACCATCGCCCAAGAACATATTGATACCTGGCCGTCGTCGACAAGAACTTTCCTGGACGAGATGGGAAAAGTGCGTGCCTGAACTATTCAACTAGGAAGTCGCGTGAAGAGAAGAAGACCCGTTCAACTTCTTTACCGTCTAGAAATTCCGACGAAACCGTCGGTTTGACTTTGTTGGGTGGGAGGATGTTGGAGAATGGACACAAGACGACGAAGAAATGGGCAATGGAGTCACGCGCAGAAAAAACCCGCCATGTTCGCATTCTGATAAAGCCGCTGCCATCACGTCGATCGGGTCGTAGTTTCTTCAGATCCCAAACACGCTTAGTTTCCACTGGCGCTACAAACAATATATTCCTAACTTCGCAAAAAAATTGTTGTTTGACATGCTCTCCTCCATAAGAATGATACACATTCACAAACGGGTTTCTTTGTGGGAAGTCGGTGACAATCAACAATAAATAAAATGTTTGACTCAATATTCATGTGTGTTTTTTACAAGAGGCTTCTGGGACGTTTTTTTGTGGCTGTAATTGTAAAAGGGCGTAATTTTATTTTTACTAACAGAATGGAACAAAAGGTGCGATTCGCACTGAAGTATGAGTGGTTGTCTCCGAAATTCTTTTACGTTTTTAGGGTCCTCTTTTTTAGTGTCGTCGTGTAGATCTAAAACGTTAAAGACGGCGCAACCTAGCAGGTGTGGAATTGGGGGTAGAGGCGGTATACATCCGCTGGCAGTGATGTTGTCAGCATATCTTTGTGTCTGGCGGTTGGAACTGTACAGTTATAAAAAGAAAAGGAAAAAGGTTCGAATAATTTTGCGTGTCTGCATACCTCATTTCAGAAGTGAATGGTGCCAGTTCCATGCACACATGTGCCTACCCTCAAGGTATGCAATGGTCTTGACCTCCCCTTGACGAACATCGACGCAGACGGCCGAGTTAGCGACAGTCCAACGGCGGACGTCGTATGTAGACGACCATTTCATCTGTATTTGAGGGAGCTGCTCTGCTCACTGCGCCCATCGGAGGATGACGCCACATGTACAACCTTCGCTAACTCGGTTGTCTGCGTGGATGTCCGCCGCGTCGACCTTGGCCAGTTTGTTTAACTACTTTTTTTGACAGGAAAATACCTATGTCTTACAATTTCGCAAAGTAAAATTCACCACTAAAACACACCTCAGATGAAAAATTTTAGACTACAGATATTTGGGTCTATTCTTTTCTTTGGGGGGCAGACCTTAGAGTAGCGTTGGGATTTGTGACAATATATGTGTTGGGTTCGTCACTTGGAGCGATGTCCTCAAATACACAGAGTCAAGCTATGTTCTCCAAATTCGTCTCAACTTAACTGAAGAAGACGACAGGAAAAAGTGTCGGAAAAGAGCTTTTAAAGAAACCTTTTGTGAATCTTCGAGTAAGAGTCAACCTGACTTGGTACAGTACTCATGAAACTCAAGCTGAGCACGCGAACTGTATGTGTTTTTATGGCACCGCTATCCTGGAGGAAGCTGAAGAACGGCTCTTTGGCAAAGCACTCGGGGATGAGTTTTAGCGCTATGTGACAAAATCGATGTTTGCTTTCTACAGGATAGGGCAGCCTTAAAAAAATACACAGTTCGCTTGTTTCGGTTAAGTTTGATGATAACTGTAAATGCTTGAATGATTCACGTGCTTGTGCTTGTCATGCCATCCAATTGTGTCGTCTGGTCGACAACCAGATGTGTTCAATCTTCTTTTCTCTACAACTTTAAAGTGTGGCATACCTTGGAGATCTCGCATGCGGCCTTTAATGTGCGTAAAAGCTAGTATACTACTTTGGGATTGTTTTAGTGTTGTTTATTTTAAGGTTCTCGACAGCTGCTCAAGCTAAATTTGCGCAGCAATTAACTGCATTTTAAAAGGGTTGCGCTTATATTAAGGTTCGAATTCGAATTCGAGAATGATTGTCCGAATAATTCGACACATCCAATATTCGTACAGCTCGAGGAATATTCGGGCCTATTTAGAAACGGTCATTTTGTCGAATACGTAGAAAGGAGTCTCTTTTCAAAAGTTCGTTGAAGGATACGATCATGCTATCTTGTTTATTGCATTCCTCTAAAAGCTTCAAACTACACATGTCGCTATTATTAGTTAAATGATGTTGCGTGAGACGCAGGCATCTTTGTGAAGTATAAACCTATTCTCGGTTGGGACTTCCATATTTGCACAAAAATAATGTTAAATTACAAAGAGCAGCAATAACTGAAAACGCCCTCTTCCGCTAACCCGTCGTTCCTTGCGGTGTCGAACGATGTGCCAGAGCTAGGCGTTGGGAGATGTCTCGTGATTCCAGGGGTTGAGCAGTATTAGTCTGCATATCAAGCACGCAGCTTATCAAGACGTACATCCGTTAACGCATCCGTCACCGATCTTACGACGGTCACTTTGAATGGCTACAAAACTTTTATTTTAATTTACTGTAGGAAATTCAAAACGACATACTAAAAATAAACTTAGCCAACATATTTCCTGTATTCTCGGGGATTTCATGGAAAGTTATTAGATCCATAGGGTAATAAGTTTATTACCTTGAAAAACCGGCGAAGCTCCGACCCCACTTTCACTGAAAACTGGATTAGTCAAGACATGGGCGCTTGTCATGTCAAGTCGAGTGCTTAACGTGTAATTTGCAGATTTCGCAAGTTTGGGAAATGTTAATAGTTCGCGTATGAACAAAGTGGGTGCTTCCGAGGTGTTATACGGTATGTAATTTACTGATGAATATTGCCAGTCGCTTCTATTTTTCTTCGACATTATTAACGCTGAAAAGGTAAAAAGATTCCACCGTGTACTCAATATAATAATAAATGAGTGAAAGCTCATTTATCGAGCTTTCACTCATTTATTTGGAATAGCTTTTTAACAATATTATGTATTGTGGTAAAAAATTCTACTTGAAACTACGCTTTGAATTCAAAATTTGCATAAAGGTCTCGTTCACTGCTTGTTAATAATATTGAGCATGCGGTATAAAATAAAATAAAGATCTAACTTTCCTAAATCTTAGTGTCAGAGGAAAAAAGAAGAGAAAAGCGCTTGAGGATTTTTGTTTAGGAATGATTTATTGAAATATGAACCTATGAGAATAAGGGCTTGTTCTAGAATCGAAAATTACAAAGAGAGTATGTTGGCATTATTGCATTTGAGTAAATATTCTAGATTACTTTTAATCGATTAAAAACCGTTTGCAGCCTTTCAAGACAGCAGCTGCATCATTTTAACTCCTGCTGGCTTCATTCGCATTGTGTGCATAAACACGTACATTTTATATTGTGCTTTTTCCGTTTTAGTTTCGCCATCATTGCAAAAATAATTTCTGACATTCAAATTTGATACATTAGAATTGTTTTTGCTTTATTTGGCAGTATTCAACTTGTACTAAGTTCAAGTTGAAATTTCACCAATCGAAAAGCTCCACATTTTTCACATTTACTCCGCTTCCATGCAGTTCTTTTGCGAGTAGTTGCTGTTATTACATGAGTGTATTATCTTCAAATTTTTCGGTAATTAAATATAGAGCACTGATTTTTTTTTTGTTGATAAACCCAAGTATCTGCCAAAATAGGAGATGTCCAGAAAATGCCGCAGTCACTCGAGTGGTAGACGCATGACTTATAAACAAGGCTTCTGCGTTTTCGTTCCTGCAGAACAGATATACAGGCAATCATCAGGTTCTGCAAACACCTCGTGGCGAATAACCAGGCAGAAGACACCATTCCTCGTAGAAATGCTATCTGCGCAGGCAGCATTTTCGCGTGAAGAAATTACCTCTTTCCCATGAATCACTGGCATTATTCCGACAATTGCAGTGATTGGCTATCTGCGTACTCCTTGCGTAATCAAACTCACAGATATTGTTCTTAAACAGTGCTTCTAATATTGGAGTAAATACGGTTATTAGAATGTATTCCGTCTTGGTTGGGCTGAAAATGGACGAGAACAACATTGCAGCATTCATATACACCATACAATATTTATAATTTGAAAATACAGAGAACATCAAACTTAACTAGAAAAGGAGCACGTTGGCCGAGCGCGTCGCTCGAGGTCACCCACAACAATGCGCGCGTGCGAGAGACGCCGATGTCCATTTCCGCCAACGTTGGTCTTGGCCATATCTCAGCGTCCACGACAGAAGCGGCTCGCCAGTCAGAGACCAATCAGAATCACGCAGACGGAAGTCAGGCAGTGAGCATCGTCTGCAAAGTCCGAGGCAGCCTCCGTGAAGGCGTCGCAGCAAGGTCAACGACTGTTGCGGTACTGTTACTTAATTTTCTTTAACTCAAAGTTAAAGCAAGACGTTTATAAACACTAAATAGCCTTCTTTGTGCCGGAACCAATGCGCCGTAACCACGCGGTCGTCCGACGTTTTAGGCCTATAGTCGATCTGGCGGCACTACGCAGCGCCAGACCGACGACGCGGGCTGTCACATGTTTTCGTGGGGTTGATCAAATACCGCCTAGAAGACAAGGCCTGGTTTTTACGTCTTCGTTAGTGAATCCGCGACGCGCTCTTGGCGGCGAACGCGCTGAAGCTCAACGGACGATGCCGCAAATCGGCAGACGTATGCGTCTTGGCGTCGCCACATGGTAGCGTCGCGTTCGTTGCGAGACGCTGTGAGACACGCTGTCGGTGCTTCTGATGCACGCTAGTCGGCACGGCATGGAATCACTGTAGCATAGCCTCCTATATACGGACAAAGCCTGGCAGATCGCCATGAGAAGGTGCCACCGAAATGGAAAAGGTCGAGCGGCAGACAACGGATGCGAGGAAAGCCACGTAACTGGCGCCCTGGTGCGGCGAGACTCCGAAATACACGTCTCTCGTCTGAACAAGAGTGTTTCGGGTCCTCGCCGCTGCAAAAGCTGCGCGGTGACGTCCAGATTTCCCGAGAAATGTTCTGTGCTACCAGATCCTCGCGTTCCAAATCTGGGACCGGGTACTCAGGGCTCCGTTGTCGAACTGCCAGGCTTTGTAAGCAAAGAGAAGGCTATGACTATAGTTATATCGTTCGGAAGAAGGGGAGATAGCACAGGTCTTGTCCTCAAAGTGGTATTGGTTGGTTGTACTTCCTCTTGTCAGGTGCCTGCTGACCTGTAGACACGCCGATGAAACGCCTGAATAACACGCCCATGCGGTTGGACATTTAGACGTTAATAAAGTATTAACACGAGGACGGACAAAACGACAATTGTGTTCTTCGTGTGTCCTTAGGTTCGTACTTTTAGTTACGACCAACATTAGCCCGCATGTATGGAACGCAGTAGACTTCTTGCAGGAATCCGTAAAGTATAATATAAAACTAGTACCATACCAAGCACTGGAGGCCCACTTCTCTCAATTATGTCCAGCTTGCTCCAATCCTGGCAACCCGGACCCAAACCACACAGTGACGACCACGGCCCACTACAACCCGGGCACGGGCCGGTGTGTGACCAACCCGTCGGTGACCGGTCCCCACGACTGCCAGAAGTTCGCCATTCTGGCAGACTGTCAGCGGGAATGCGGACAGTAAGGGCGGAGTCTTCGAAAACTGTCGTCAAAGACGCCCGGCGGTTATGGTAAAAATAAACCGACTCTCTATCCACGAGTGTTGTCAACATTTTTCTACTTTTATTACACAAGATGGCGAACGCGCGTCTGAAGGTGCGGTCGGAAAATCACATAATACACATTACAGGTGATCTCCTAACTGCTGTCAATTCTAACGCATATTTAACACCTCAAGGTGTAGGCGAACTCCATGAAGGGCTCTCCGGTTTCTTTGTTGGCACTACGAAAGCGGCGGGCACTACCAAAGCGCTGCCGGAATGTGTTCGTTGACTACTGATAGATACGTTTTCAGGAGAATGAGCTTGACCGGGTCATAGTTCATGAATTCCACCTCTTTCCACCTAGCGGATACAATGACCGCTTCACATGGTTTGAATGGAGTAGGTGCTGAGGGCACGTGTCCTGGGGAAACCCTACTTGGGAACACGTGCGCTCAAAGTGAACTGGAACAATTCTATAGCTTTCTCAAAACTGAAAAACTGCATATGTTTTTTTAATTTAAACTTCTTGATTATGCTAGTTTGAAACGGTTCCACCAGCGTGCGCGTTTTCTTTTACCCGTTTCAACTCTAGCTCAAGGCGCCACGGCTCTAGTTCGTGGAGTTCGCGCCACTCCCATTTCTTTCTGGCTCCCTGAGCTTCTCCTTCGTACCCGTCTCTGGCTTTTTGTTCTCGATCTTCCGCCTCGCGTTTCTTTGCTTCAGCCGTACCCCAACGTTGCCGTACTTCAACGTCGTCTGCGCCGATGTCCTCAAAAAAACACGACCCCCTCCGCCAATTAAAAAAAAAGTTTGACAGTCGAGTTAATATTACAGCCCAATGAATATTTTGCAACAGCGTCACATATATTTTAATAAAGTGATAAAACGCAACTGCTCAAAACCGAAAATGGACTGGGGAGGAGGAAGAAATGTAGAGTAGGAGAGAGTTGCAGAAGTCACGTGGCTGCATCCAACCGTGTTTTCGTTTTTTTTCTCGGTTTTCTTGCCGAGCGTATTTGAGGAAAAACGCGCACGTCGCACTTCTCAAAAAAAGCAAAAGTTAGTAACTTTGTGCTTGTCGTTTGCGTATTTTTTCAAGCTCTTACTAATTCGTGTTCGTCAACCAATATCTTCAACCAGGAGAAGGGGCGACGTCTCAGCGACGTCATCGTACGTATCAGCTTGGGTTGTCGTGCGTGTCGTACCGAATAAATACTAATTGTTTTGATCAGTAAGATATATCTCTTTCGAAGCTAGACGGATAGCAAACAACAGTTCTGAAGTAGATGTCCCACGCCCGTCGTCCACTGGCTTCGCTTATACCGCTTCGTTCAACCGTCCGGCCCGTGACTCCCGAGCACCGACGCCATGTTCAGAATTACGCAGAGAACACACAAAGACACAAGGTGCTTCCGATTCTTTCTGAAACTTTTTTTACAGCATAGCTGTTAAGGGCTAGTTTCCACAGGATCATGTCCGCCAGCAAACAAATGATGACGCAATACTCTGGACAGCTACCGCCATCTATAAGTGACGGTGGCAACCAGACAACCGGCTTGCCGGTTGTCTGGTCGCCGCGGTCGCTCATAGACAGCGGCAACTTTTTCAGCCTTTCTACTCTGGCTTGCCGACTTGCGACCGGCAATTACTTCATTCCCATCATAGTACAGCTTTGCTGGTCTTCCTTCTTCGCCAGAGTGGAAAGGCCGAATGTTTTCTTTCAACCTAGGTAACTGCAGCATTTTAGAAGCCACAAAAAATAGGCATTAGATATTTTTCTGTTTTTAATACTAAGTGTGTGCCTTCTTTGACCCGCGACTTTTAATATATTTGGTGTGTATGTTTAAACTATAGAGAATGGCACATGACCACAGAGAAGGGAGGGAGCGCGGCTTAAACCTGCTAGTTTTGGATCGGCGGTTTTCGGATGGAAAGAAAACGAATTTTGACCCGCAAATTGTGTTCTGGGTAGTTGAACTCCCATTTGTCATGCACAATAGAAACCTTGGGGAGCATAAATACCCTAGATGTGAGTGTCTCTATCATGACATTTACGAGATGAGGTTTTTGTTGACATTTTTCGGGCATCTATTCCCAATTCATCACAAAATATAAATAGAGCCTTACTTCAACAGCGTTTCGAGATTGATAGTAAGGGTAATTTGAGTACCTTTAGAGCTACTCCAACTATACAAATATTCAATACATGGGTTGCACTGATGTCACATAGCATGCTTTTGACCACCGTGTAAGAGGAGGAGAGGAAGCAGCTTTTGTAAGAATTTTGAGTGACGAGTTAATCTTTAACGAAAAAAGAGTCATAGTACAGGCTAGCTGGTGGAAGTCAACCATTTCGTCGTTTACCCTGAGACTGGGTTTTTTTTAGAAGAGCAAAAGTAACAGAAAAACAGACAGGTCTGTTTGTTTTTCTGTTACTTTTGCTCTTCTAAAAAAAAACCCAGTCTCAGGGTAAACGACTGAAAGAGTTAATCTTCTTTGATCTTCTGGGAGGAGAATAGCGACGTCTGTGCAAATCCTGGACGCACAAAAGGGGATCCTGATAAGGGGGAGCTCCTTCTGACCATCTACTCTTGTGGTCATCGGAGCGCTCTTTGAATGACGTCACGTGCAACCGATGTATTAACTTGGTTATAACCCCCACTTCCAGTACCAAAAATATACAGACTTATAACAGAGGCGTCCTACATCAGCTGAAAATAAGCACTCACCCACTGTCGACTGTCGAAATAGTTCAAGTTTATCCCTCCGCTACCAACTAAAATCCAAATTGAGGGACTTCACTGCAAACCAGTTAGTTGCGGCTTGAATGTTTTTCCCCAGACTGCATCTCGGCTGGAGAAAGGACCAGGGCTGGTGTACCAGCAGGAACTGAGATGCAGGTGCCTCAACCCACTGTCTAGTACAGAGGTGGCTGCTGCGGCTCTGCGAGCTGCATGCGTCTCTTCGTGCGCTAAGTGCGGCTCGTGGCTTCCTCCCCTAACCCCCCCTCCTCCATCGCCTCCATCTCGGTCATACGACCACATACCCAAAAAAGAAAAATGGAACGCGTTTTAAATCTAAAGACAAGTTGAGGTTTGGTAGTCCTGTACTACTGCTACCTTACGTACAGCTGGACTGCTTTTGAGTCGGATTGAAAAAAGTAGTTCGAGTTTCGTTTAGTGTTCTAGACAAGTTTGCCCCCCCCCCCCCTTCCCCCGCTGTTCTTGGAAGTTTTGTGGTATTGTTTGCGGCTCTTAGGCCGTGTCAGCCTGGCCACCCCTGGTCTCAGTACATATTTTCAGCAATAGAAAGTGCACGATAATGCAGCTCTATAACCTTATAACGGGCCACGTTTAACGTTTTTTATTTTCGCATGTATATTGTTGCTATGAGGCTCATGTTCTTGCCGATATCATTTAAATATCACGGGCACAGTTTTCTTATGTTTTCCTGATGTTTACATTTCACTGGTTGGCATACTGTAATGAAGGTTAATAAAATATCACACTGTAAAAGAATCCAAAGTTTCCGTCATAACCCATCGCCTTTTCATTCATACAGGCAACTTGCCCCGTCATTGCTTGTTCTGTTCGAGACCTCGGACCTCGTAGCGGCGTCGGAGGCTCTGGAGTCTGGAGCACCGTGTTCTTGACGTTTCGGTGAACACCTGGACTTATGTACGCCGCGCCTTCATTCACTTGTCGCTTTGAATTCAAACTCGTTGCATAAAACATTCAGAAGTGTTTGTGCAGGACGCACGTTTATTTATTTGTATATGTGCACGAGATTAGCACGGCTTGGTCAGTTCATGTTCAGCAACCAATTGTATGCCAAGTCGCCTTAAGAGTGCGAAAACTGAAGCAATGATGGAAGAAACACCAATTTTGTGCGAGGCTCTAATTTCACTCGTGAAGAGTTGGCCATGAATCTGGAACATCAGATTCTTGAACTATCACAATGCACTTCAGAGTAAAAGGGATTGGAAAAGCATCATCCGAGACCTGCACCTGAAGGCATCTGGATGTAAGTGCTTTTGATTAGTGCATGCCCAAGGCCATGATGTAACGTGGACATACCCCACAGTGAGATACGTTCAGCGAAAGGGGAAGAACCTCCGGGATGCCTTCAACAAGAAGTAGGAGAAAGCCACGAAGAGCGGGAGGAGTGACGCAGGAGCCGTTCAAGTGGTCCATATTAAACGGACATTTTTCGGCCAGCTCCTCTTCCTGCGTGACGTGATTGCCAAGAGTCTGTAAGTGGACTCATTTGCTCTTAGAATTATTCGCCAAGTGATGTTCATCTCTCCACACTTTTCTGTCACACTTTTCTTTCTCTTCCACGGTTTGTTTCCGAGGTTTCTTGTCAGTCGTGGGTAATTCAACAAAATGGTTCATATACAATAGGTTGCATGCGCGCTCGCCCTAATTTCTTCATCTTGTATGCATCACTGAATTAAAATTATTAAAGAGACTGGTTTCAGTATATATTATTTAATCTCTTGTGGGGTATGTCTATTTCTTCCAGTAGTATGAGCGTGTAGTGCTTGCTCGGTCACAGGAAATGTAAAGCTGTACATATTCATACCGCTTCCTCAGTGGCCATAAGTGAAAGAAAAGTAACATGTCTAACTTCTAATAATTTCTGGAACTCGTGTTAGTGAGTCAGTAGTGAACGTGTCCGAAACAATAATATGCTCTCGTTTGCAGGTAGAGGGACTAACTGACAACTTGACGAATGTGCCACAATGTTGTCATTGAAGGCAGAGATTATTCCCGTCTTGAATATCCTTTCAAGGTCAGAAATGGCGGCTATCATGTCCATCTGGTCAACACTGCCAGCAAACCTCCCAAGTCATTCGATGAAGGGTTCTAGGAGTCAGAAGAGAAGTTACAGCGTCAAGACTAACGTGAAGTTTTGTTTCGCCAGGAGGTAGCGGACACTCCGTTGGAGACTGTGGTCATCAGCAAATCTTGGAGCGTTTACTTCGCCAGAAAAAATATCGCGCATCTTCAAGATTTCAAGTCTTCCAGCTGCTTAACGAATGTTGATACGAGCCAGGTATGAGGGTCATCCTCTACAGATTTGAAAGGTTTGCCGTCGGGAACTTTTTGTTAGATGTGCTGCTTGCAGTTACTCATGCACATTAGGAGGAACCGCTTGTGAGAGTTCTTCATAAAATCCACTTTTGCCCAACATTTGCCTTGGATATGCTGTATGTGTGGCCTGCTTGCGGCCGCATAAATTGCAGTGCTGCAGTTACTGGCGGCGAGAAGAGTTGAGCTGCCCTCTGTGCATTATTCTTCACCAGGTTCGTAGGAAAGACATGCTTTTCATGCAGAAAGCGGATAGACGTCAAGACTCTTTTGCTTTGCGATTTGTACAAGTTCTTCAGGTGATCGCAGCTCACCGCACCAGCCCGTCCGAGGTCTCTGGCAAAAAACTGCGAGCGAATATTCTTAATTAAATGACCCTAATTACACGCTCAAAATGGCCTTTATGCATCATCTTCGGGGTGCTTGATGCACAGCGTAAGCTGTCCACCGCAGAGATTCTTAATCGCTAGAACACATATCTTATGATTTTCAATCACAATACGGACAACAAGGAACCTGACTGCTTCAACATCTCTGACGATGTACTTCATGAGGGCAGACAGCAACTTTCCTCCACAGCCCTTCGTGAAGAAACACGGCACTGGTATACGCAGACGCACCGTGAGGCCGCTAAACATAACGCACAGCAGGGAATTCGCAAGCAATGGCCCACTACTCTTGTTGTCAGTCATGCTGTTCAGGCCTTGCCCAAGGTTCACCTCGCCGACAAAAACTTTTTTTTGCGTCTGGTATTGAAGCCTTTTTTGATGAGCGTCTCGCCGACTACAAGGGAGCACACCCTTGACTGCTGCACAACGATACTATCTGCTTCGGTCTTAAGCCTCTGCCGTACTAGTGGAATGAACTCAGCTGCTCCGCTCATGCCTCCAATTTAGCGTATCAGTGTTCTGCGTTCAAGCAGCTGTAGCAGTGCGTGTATCAGGTGCTCATAAGCCTTGTTGGAAAGGTTCCTCGGGATAACAGCATGCCTTAACGTTTTTCTGACCACGTGGATCTTTTCTTACTGAAGTTGCGCACTTGGTCAACTAGGAACATCGCCCTCAGATAAATATTATTTTCTCTCTCTCTCTCTCTTGCTCTTTCACAGAATGCAATGGGAAGATGTGCAGAGGTCGTCCCTAAGGTGCAACCCCGCACAATTCTGAAAATTTCTGGATAATGAGCGATTTCACAATAAAAATCAGTAATGAAAGGCACGACGTTATTTGCTTCGCGAAAAATGGGATTTATATATTGTTAAATCTTACTTTAAACATCAGCAGAAATCGAAACCGAAAGCTTGACTTCGTCTGGCAACATTGAACGCTAGCCGCCAAAAACATGGCTATCACGTGGTACGAAATGTCACGTGATCCATTATGTAACGACGGGCGGGATTGGGGCGGGCGTATGCCAGGCACAAGTTTCGTCTGCACCGCACTCTTCACCACGTTTTGGTGTCTACAATATCCGGCGACGTCTGCAGAACTGTGCCATCAATCTGCGCGCGTAGTGTGAACAAAACTCCCAGAGGCAATATCTCACAGCCGGTGAGACGACGACGGCGGTAACGGCGGGACGGCCGTACGGCTCCCAAAGCCGCACTGTCCTAACCAACGCGCATGATTGTGACTCAGAAAGCGCCCCGGAAACAGCATAAACTCCACGAAATACACAATTTCCAAAAAGCGCACGGCCTTCGCGCGTAAAAAACGCGTTGGTTTGGATCGCACTTTAAGTCAATCGCGTGGACACCGCTGAGTGCCTAGAGAAACGTTGCTTACGTCACCCGTTACGCTCGCCCGGAGAAGTAAAAGAAATAAGTGGCCATGGTGATGACGTTTACCTCAATGTTGGTTACGCCAACTCCTTGACTGTGCTGTTGGATGCGCCTCAATTCGACAGCTAGAGCCAATCGATTTCGGCTACTTGGCGCATTGCAAAGTTTGCCGGACCATTTAATAAACGTATAGACAGAACTAGGCCGTACTATTTGACGTGTGGCCTTCCTAGGTGATAGTAAAGAGAACTGCATTTAAAAAAAAAAAAGTGATACGGAGTTGCCTTTTCAATCTTGTCCCGCTCTTCTTTATTTTCGTCCACTGTTTTCTTCGACCGCCATATCTGCAGATTGAAGACATGCACTTTTTGCCTACAGGCCTGGTGTTCACTGCAAAGCGTCGCACACTAGAATTCAGCATGCGTAGTGGCATCCTTGTTTGGTTACGATGGCGTTCGAGGAATCCACATGGGGCTCCACGAGATATGTTACACCTGTATCGTCCACAGTCGCGGCACCGATTTTTCTCGACTGTCCAACTGGGTCGGCTACGTTCTGTACGTACTGTGCACTATCGCACGTCTCAATTGCGGAGTTGCTTCTCGGCGTCTTTGCTGGCGGTTGCATGCAGGAGGGATAACCTTCGAACACGCTTGGTTCTGAACAATTTGTTGGCCGCCTTGCTTTCCCATATTGTTTAAAGTCTGCCGCGAGAATGTGCCTGCTACACACCGTCGAGTAGGAAGAAAACAAATTCGGCAGCCAGTGTTTTCTTGAGATGAGTTTAAATCATTTCTCACGGTACTTGTCGTCACTCGGGATCTCGTGAAACCAGAGCGTGAAACGCCAGCCCAAGCACCTTCTTTCTTGAGTCCGAGAAGTATGCAGGCACACAACAGAACGGTATGCTATATATAGAACCGCTTAGGACATAGTACGACAAGCTCGCGCGATCGAGAAGACCATGAGAAATGTTTTGATGGCCATCAGACCTTTCTGATGGCCTCTCAGACTTCTTGATAAGTGATCACACGTTCTGGCAGTCGATCACACGTTCTTGGTGGTTCATCACACCTTTTTGAAGGACCATCACACCTTGATAGTCCAACATACATGATCAGATCATGTTTCACATTTACGAACCCGTGCCAACCTCCACCTCCTTTCTGAACGCAGCAATTTAGCTTGGTTGTTTCTTTTTCACAATACTTTTTTACAGCCCGTGCCTCCGATTAATATACATCGTTCTTTAAGAACGGCGCAACCGTCACACGGGTCACAATTTTCATGTACAACGTCCGAAGGCAAGAACCATCACTTTTCAGGACTCATTTTTTCACGTGACAGCCTTCAATTGCAACGGACTTTCCCAGAACAATATATCTACTGATGACTCATTAGAGCTTAAAGGAATATTACGAGCAATCGCTTTTATGTATATTGCCGTTGTTTTTGTGTCTGGATACTTATATTCTTGAAGTTTTTTTGTTTTATTTGACATGCACAATTGCTCTCGTGATATTGTGCCTTTCTTTTCTTTATGTTTGTTGTATGCCACCTCTTATTTAATACCCCTTATGAGGGTTCTTAAGGTATTTAAGTAAATGAATAAATAAATCTGATGGCCCAACACACCTTCTTGATGGGCAAGCAGACTTCTTCGATGTTCCGACAGGCTTACTTGATGGTGCCTGATAGACCATCAAATATTTCCTGATGGTGGCTGATGAATCATAAAAGGCTTCTGTTTATAGCTCAGAGACTGTCAAAACGTTTCTTGTGGTGACTGACGGACAATCGAAACGTTTTGATGTTGCCCGAGTGAGACCATCAGGAAATCTCGATAGACCATCAGAACGCGAAGAAGCTGATGGTGCTTCTCATGACATCTTTTGATGGTGGAAAGAACCTGACTATTTCTGGGAGATTCCAGCTATGGCCGAGAGAAGGCGCGATTGATCACACGTCGTTGCGCATGCGTGAATTGCATTCAGTTTTGAAAACTGACAGCGGCGTGGCTTAATAACAGGGTGTTCAATCCGCAATAGTCCGCCTAGGAAATCGCCCTAGGATACTGGAAAGGTAACAAAGACACCATCTTATAGACGCAGGTATGTTTTTGCAACCATAGTTTTATTTTAAATTGTTTTCTTTCCGTTGGTGAAAAAATTGTTGATCCGCTTTTTATGTCAACTAGATCCTGTTTACAATCTAGGTGGCAGAGAATGTGCCGAAAAACGTACTTTGCTTTATAGAAAATTTATTGACCAGGTGTACGTGTACTGTGAACAAAATATTTGCAAGGAAAAACGTTTACAAAGCCGCGAATGGGGTAATACGAGGCTTACCGCATTCCCGAGCCAACGAGGTTTAGTGTATTGCACGCTGTTGCACGACGCCGTCATGCCCAGCGTGGACGATGGGGACAGAGTGTAGATAGCCACTCACCGGACACCGATAAAGTTGTTACGGTTAGTGGAGTCTCGAAGTAGTGAGTGGATTAAGAGCATTTTCTCTTGCGTTTTTTTCGGTTTAATAATTCAATGTTAAATCGTTTCAAAATATAAATAATAACATGCCATAACAAAAATACAAACTTTGTTTTCACGTTTCTACGCCGATGTCGGAAGGTACCATTACACTTCGGATATTTCTTTTCAAAATAATAATGGACACATAACAAAGCTCACAATTGACTTTAATGGAATCGTTGTCTTCTGCTGGTGCATATGTGTGATTCGAAATTTATACCAACGAACCGACCTTCAAAACATTAGGCCATCAGATGTTCCCATATACGACAAACCATCACACCATGAAACCATCAATGTCCGAAAATATGACAGACCATCAAACCATCACACCAGCAGTTATCAGACCATCAATGTCCCAAAATACGACAGACCATCAGCCTGATGGAGAGTCATAAATTTTCGGATGGTCCTTTTCGATAGGGCGGTATAACAAAAACAGTGCACGGAAAGTTTAAAAACTTGAACCACAGCGCACACGCCAACTCCCAAACTGCGCAAAGAGTTCAGGCAGTTCAGGGGAGACACGTATGCACGCACACATCAGCACGCATAGGCACGCATGGCAAGCGGCGCGCTCTGGTGGTCAAAGCCAGTGAACCGCTAAAGGAGTCTCCGGCACCTGCGGACAGACATTACAAGTAAACAGGAGGCTATGTTCTCACGTCGACTCATAGAGTTATTACGATAAACGTTAGAGGCTCAGCTGGTGTTAGTGTCTACGGAACTTCCGGTTGCAAATTGAAGCAGACAGTCTGCTTTTCCAGACTTCCTGTGTATTCCTATGGGAAAACGTACGCGGTATTTTTCTCTTCGCCAGAGAATATTAGAAATCAGCGGAGTTTCTTTACTCTTAACGGGTACTATGTAGCTTTATTCAGATTAGAAAAAGTGGAATTTATTTAGTTTATGTTTTTATATTATCACCGAGCGATGTTTAAGTTAGCGAAAATTGAAGCCCAGCTCTATGTTGTACAGCATGATATGAGAACACAAGCTATCAATTCAAGTAAAAAGCAAAATTAGAAAAAATAACTCGTTTACTGCTTTGTTTTGATAATTCATGCACAGTTTGTTTCTACTCCTGTACGTGTGTGTTCTTCGTTCCATAACCCATGCTTCGGTATTATCGCCCGTTTGGAGTGTTTTTTTTAGTTCGCATATATTAGCATTTTTTGGTGTTTTTTCAAGATGATTTCCTCTGTGTGCTTCATAGCCAGTGTTGGGAAATGCTTTAAGTACATTGTGCTTAAAGTACTACTTCAAGTAGGTCTGGAAAAGTTGTACTTTACTTGAAGTACATTTCCTGAGCATGTACTTGTACTTTACATAAAGTATTACTTTGTGGTACTTTCCGGGGAAAGTACAGCCCCCAACTTCAAAGTACATCCCCCGAATTTGGTATTGTTCAATTTTTATTGCAAAATGATGCTATGTCAATTCTGATGAAATACTGACTCTGACGAAATTAAAAATTATAGTAGAAATATTATATTATTAAAAATGATAAAAAATAATTTTCTGCTTACTTATTTGTATTTGCTTCGAATTCTTTAGGTTTGAATGTTCTCATATTGTATGCATAATTAGGCATATTTGAGACACTGCTGTATATATATATGAGAGTATAATTCCCAATCAATGTTGTGCTTCCAGTTTACTCTGTGTTAATATTTTGCTTTTGATTTTTATTTTCCCCAGGGAACTGCCTTGCTTTGTTTTTGTAAAAGTTTCCAGTATACTTATGTCACCTCTATTTACCTGTTAAGGGGCTGGGAACCAGTCAAGCTGCTTATACTTTTTTCCCCAGCTCCTACTAGATGTATTTATGCATGTGGTGGATAAAGATAATATTATGTTATACTGTACTCTCACCAGAAACGCGAGCAGACGATGCATCGCTCCGTTTGTTCTGGGGCGGCTTTTGCGTAGCTTTTCCAATTCTCGCTACATCTCGCTCAGTTAGCGCAAGCGAGGAGGTTGAAGATATTGGGAAGGGACAATCAATCATGATGTAACACTTGAGACTGTGATGACAAAAGATTAAGTAACGTTCAAGTCGAAAAAAAGACAACAGACGAAAACGTCTCAATGTTTTGAGACATTCTTTTCTGTTGAACTTGAAAGTTTCTTCACTTTTCAGCAGCACCGTCTCGGTTGTCACATTACGATTAGTTATCACCAGTTCGCCTGCACACTCACTGTTTTTTCATGAAGGAGAGGACACTCCTCTACAAGAAGATTGCTTGCGGAAGCTTCGGGACTGACGTCATGCTTTCTCCCAGTACATTTAACCCCTTTGGGTGCAACGAACCAGTGCGAGCGGCGCAAATTCAGAAATCTGGGTGACTTCTGAATTTGGCGCTATTTCTGACAATAACCTTGTAGCCACTTGACTTTCTCCAATATTCGCCGCCATTTCCGAGAATAAGTGATGCATATCCCATTACCCCTTGATCACTGTATAGGGAAATGAAAGGGAAACCAGGAAAGATTGTGTTAAAAATACTTGTACTTTGCTTTGAAGGTACATTTCATTTACAGTACTTTACTTCAAGTACATTGCACCCAGTGTACTTACTACTTTACTTGAAGTACATAATTTCTCATTTACTTTGTACTTTGCTTAAAGTACCTTATAGATGTACTTTACCCAACACTGTTCACAGCTTTGAATATAGGCGTAAATACGTGGCCTATAAGACCAGCCTGCAACGTCAACACGTATTATACATGTGTATCAAGATATTTTAGCGCAGTGTTCGACGGCACGAACTCTAAAAAGGAAAAGCTCTGACACATATATTTGTACATGCGATCGTAAAACCTTTCAAAGGTTTTATTTTGTCACAACACTCAGCAATATTTGCTCTTAAAATCGACCGCGAAGAGAAAACAGATTTGCGTTTTCTCGTAGGAATGCATTAAAGGAAGACGAATTCATACTGGCTGCTGTCGGCTTCATAATGAAACAGCACACTAGCGCCACCTGAGCCTCTTGCATTTATTGTATAACTCTATGCGTCAATTTAAATGGCCATCTTTGGTATAGCAAAGTGTATTGGTTTCGACTTGCGCCTGCTCTTTCTAAGAATACGTGTAGTGGCAGTTTCAGTTCCGGTTTTTGGGGTAGGTCTCGTTTGAATTGATTTTTCTTTTTTTTGTTCATCCGATGCTTTTTTATAAGTACACTTTGAAGTTTTATAAAACGAAAGCTACAACAATGCACTGTTTTTCAGTATTCAACTTGAACTTAAAGCTTGGAATTATTTTCATTTTGCTGGTTTAGATGCCGCCATTCATCGTGCAAATGGCATGGCATTCGTAATTAAACCGACGCCTCGTATTGAGGTTTTTACTTTTTACGATTTCGCCTGCGTTGCTAACAACTTTTTTGTGCATTATATTGTACTAGTTTATAATCAACAATCCAACTGATTTTTCTTTTCTGCAATAAGTTTATTTTCAAATGGTTGGCAAGTGCATAAAAATCGACTTCTTATGTACGTCAAAAATCACAATAGAGGTGAACCTAACATTCCTCTGATCTATTTGTTCAAAAGTTGTTCTAATATCACTTACATCCTATTATCTCCATGACCTTAGCCAGAGAGTACGCCAAAGAAACGAATTATGAAGTTCTAAGCCTGAACATAGAAATCACACCCTGCGTTTCTTATGCTGGCAGTGCCTTTTGAAAATCCATCAAGAACTCTCCAAAAAATGCGTTTTTGTTTTCTGCTCTACTGAGTCATTTTGTTGTTATTTTAATCTCTTTAGTTTATCTTGATTCCTCTAGATTTTTTAGGCTCTTTTAAGACAGCACAGAAGGAGTTAACACAAAAATATACTTGTTTTGTTCTTTTAGTTAGAGTGCTTTCTGCATTTTTGGTTTTGATACAAATATAAACATAAAACAAAGGTATTCGTTCTTGAACATCCGAAACTTCAAAGTGCGACTGTCTTAAGAGTGTTTGCATACTGGAAAACGAACAATGCTCAATTTTAGCTCCTAAGTTTTATTAGAATAACTCACCAAAATATAGTTGATACTGACAAACGAATATCAGGTAATATTCGTAGCTAAAATATAGATTGATTTCACATTTGGCAAAGACAATATTTAACGGTGGTTGGTCATTTTAGGGCATCTGTTCACCACTCGGGTAAACGTATTCTGTGGTAATGTAGAACAAGCAAAGTCAGGAAACTGATCTATGGATTTCAACTCGTGTCCGGTTCATGTGAAAAAAGTGTTTTTGTTTGTTATTTAAATATGTATGTAAACACCAGCTCACCACTTTTGCGTTACACCGAGGGGGACGGTGCGGAATGGACGCACTTTCGGTCCAGTGGTGCAGGCCGAAAGTGGGCACGAAAAGCCAGGACAACAAGATGTTGATATGCTGCATTCATAAGAACATGCAGAGACCTGCCTTTCTGTCAAAAACGCAACAAAGCGGTTTTGTAAAATACCGATCATGCACACAATTTACAATAAGCGCCCACACCTCAATTTTGTAATATTCAGATAAATACACACAAAGAACATACATTTACTTGTCGTAGACCTAACAGTGCTAATATCCCAGTTTTACCTGATTATGTCTAGATTTGGAGTGGGTGCTTGCTCGGGATTTGACGCTGGGGTGGAACCGAAGAGACAGGAGAGGTGGAAAGATCATTTTTAACATGTTTCTAGCCCGCTAATGGGCGCAACTAAAAGTGAAATCCAGAGGCCGTCGAACCATGATCTCTTGTGTGGGAAGTGATTTGAAACGGCTGCGTTCGTAGATGCCTGTTTTCGTGAGAACTATTTGCGATATTCTGTCATAAGCGTGGAAGCAACGTCAAGTGGCCCGGACCGCTTAGACTTTACATTCCCTGCGTCTTCAAGTTCCGGCTGACAACGGCCTGCGCACCATGTTGACGGTCTGCGTGCCACTATGGTCCTTACAATGCGACAATTGGGTTGTTGGGTTGTTTAAGGTTAATTAGATCGATGAAACGAATATTCACAAGGTAATGTTGGCTATTAGAACTGGCCATCGCCCGCTGGATTAGCCTCGATTTTGTGCCGTCCACGCAAGAATCATCATTGTTCACACTATGTACACAAAGTGTTCCGGTGTAACGAGCCTCCTCCATATACCGGAGGCCACTAAAGTATTAAGAGGTTGCTATGAAGATGGACAATCAACAATAGCAATGAAGAAAAGAGCGATCGACGCCGACAGCATCGTGTACCAATGGTTTGTTGGTGGAAGACGCCGCTGTTTTTGCCCACTACCCGTTCCGCATGCGCGGAACCCCTAACTCTTACAGGGGTACACGATTTGTTTCTAAACATGAGTTGGGCTATGGCAAGCGTGCGTCAAGTGAATGACGCCACGGTGCGTCTTCCAGAATAGCCAATTTCAATAAACATCGTGCGTAGCAGCCGACAGACGCCAAACTACTACGAATCGAGGTGAGCCTAGGTGGTGGAGGTTTCGAGTGAAAATAACCCCGGAAGATCACGTGACCCTCACACGGCGCTGGATTGACTGCGATGGCTCTTACGTCTGCTACGGTCCTTCGCAAGAGGAAACAAAAGTCTACACGTTTTTTATTGTTAAGTAGCATCGGCACCCGCACTGTGACTGTACTGTTTGCTCGTGTTCATATCGGTTTCTGATGATGCGAGTCCCAACTCGGAAGCGTAATCGCATTGGAAGCTTAGGGGAATATACCTTCTACAAGCATGCGTAGTCCACGTGCAGTTTTAAATTCACTTACGGACTTCCTTTACGAAAGCCCGCCACTAGCGGAAATGATTAATGATGACGAATTATTTGTTAAAGTGTGTATATTGGAAACCGGAAGTTCCCGCGGCAGGAGAACCTGCATTGGGGATGTACTTTGTTTCGCGAATATAAATATAATTCTATTTTTTGCGTGAACTGCCTTAGAAAACATTAGTCATCATAGAAACACAAAAAGTAAACTAAATCGTTTTTCATCCTTTCTTCATCTCGCAAGTCAGTTTTATATACTCATGTCGTTAATTACGCCGTGAAGTATCCATTTTATGTTGTTTCGAATGCATTTCCCTGAGTGTATTAACCGACAGAAAGGCATTCGCTCAAAACCTCCAATTATTAAATTAGTGAGCTGTTCGTAGCGCTTCCATTAAAGTTAACTATTTTTGATCCGTAGAACAACATTCAAGATGGACTAAACAGACTAAAAAAATTAACGGAAATTATAGTTCTTTTTTTTCCTTAGAAAAGGACGAATTTGCCCCATTAATTTTTTTAAGGATTTATCCAGGCTCTGATCAGCTGAAACGTAGCGAAGGCAACACATCTTTCAAAGCGGAAGTAATTCATGCAGTTTGTGGCAAACATTCATCGTCGTAACTTATAAAATTGTAAATAAAAAAACATGTTTGAGCGTTATTTGTTTATGGTTAATTACTTCGTGTAGTTGAACACTGCTCGTCGCTACGAAAGAAAACGATTTCACTCAAGTCGCCTTATTTCTCTTGTTCGAGTATGCTTATAATTGCTTAAATAGCTGCCCTTCTACCATTTCAGTGCTTTCTGTTGCATACAAGTTCGTGAATTGTCGTCTGAATGGTTGTATACGCCACCCTTTCATATTCGCCTTTCCTTTACCTCTGATAGGGTAATTAGACACCTTACAGTTCTCCAAATGGCAAACTGTTGCATTTTTTTCTCGGCTAAGTACATTTTGTCGACACAGCTGCCACTGCAAGGTAGACAAAATCAAGACATATATAGAAGAAATCAAGAAAATAATGTTTTTGTTTCAATCTGATTTATTTGATCTGAATTATATTATAATGATTTCAATAACTGTAATTAGAAATTAGTGAATCTTGATTAATATTGTGTTGTCAAAAAAATGGCTGATTAATTTATCAATTCGTCCAATCTCAGAAAACATCGCTGAAAACAGAAATGGTGCAAATATAAAGTACAGTTTAATTAACAGCTTTTTATAATCAACAAAACACCTTGATTTTTTTAGTTAGCTAAATAGCCGTACTTGCTTTTCTTCGCGTTTCGATTTGCCTGCAATAAGACATTACCTTTTTAGTGTTTTTTCTTTCATGTTTTGTTGAGTTTTGCTCAAAGGGGCAATGCATTTAACTCGTGTTCAGCCGGATAGAAATATTTCTTGCTTGATGATTGTTTAATTTGAATAGCCAACAAATGCACAAAAAAGCATAAAAATATAGGCCCACGGTAAATAGAAACTTTTTTGGGAATTCATTTACGGGAAAAGTTTGATTTAAAGCATTATAGTAAAACTAGTTAGATATAAACACAATCCGAATGATGATTTAAATCACGACTTAAGTCATCTTGCTTCTTATTCTCTACCCTATGCCACTGGTCCAACAATGGAAAGTATTAGCAGCCTCGGTGGGTCCACGAGACAAACCGCCGGCCAACGGATTCCCAAACGGCGGGTTCGATTCCCGAAAGAGGTGCCCGTAATAAGACGGAGGCTTATTGGGAAAATGCGCCGTGTAAATGAGATTTCAGTTGCACGTCAAAAGATCCCCAGGGGGTCGAAATTAATCCTCAGT
Source organism: Ixodes ricinus (assembly GCA_037355805.1). NCBI lineage: Eukaryota > Metazoa > Arthropoda > Arachnida > Ixodida > Ixodidae > Ixodes > Ixodes ricinus. The sequence goes on from JAZHYW010035527.1 coordinate 23,987, forward strand.
CCTCCGCTCAGGCGTCCCAGATGCCCTTCGCTGGTTAGGCACGCAAAACCCCCGAATTTAATTTGAAGAGAACCCAAATTTAAAAAAAACAAACAAATAGTGATCTATTTCAAAGCAGTTTTAATAGCTTCTATAGTGTTTAGAATACAAATCACTGCTGGGTTTGGACTGAAAGTAACACTATTTGTAGTTACAAGCTGCTGTAATGATATCGCACTGACTATCCATCGCTAACCCTTATCGTCGCTGTTTGCATGCAACGGTGCCCAGCATCGTCGATCCACGTTAACTGTATCATGAATCACGAATTTTAACGCTGCAACATTTACGAGCTCGTGTCGCAGAATATCCGACAACGGCAACGGCGGGACCAAAAAATATTGATTGGTCGATTGGGTCATGACGTCACACCCACGTGTGACATCACGCCACATGACCTCGCAAGGGAATTGCGGAAAACACTTGACGTCAAATCTGTGAGGTCACTCGTTACATATGACTCTACCGAGTAGGCCACGCGCGCACGCTTGCACGGCTTGGTAACAAGCGCGGGTCTCGTGAAAAGGCTGTGCGAGCGAGGCAGAATAGGACTATCGCGTACCACTCTTAAAGGGGAAGCTTAAGCGCCCCCAAGTTTTACCGGTGTAATACTTCTACCACCTTAGAACAAAAAATAATTATTATGAGGAAGACGTGTACCGAAGCTATAACTGCTCATATAGTGACACTGCGCACCTTCATAGATTATAATCTCCGCCTGGCACATAGTTCCGAATTCATGGATTAAAAAAAAATCGATATCTTTAATATTTATGTGCGTTTACATGTACTGTAAACGACTTATTTTGCGCGCGCTCATTATTTCGTGATTTAGGGCAAAGCTTAAGTGTTGGAATAATTCGCGGGTTCTAATTTTCGCGACGCGGTAAACCTCAATATAGATTCCAATCAGTGGCGGATCCAAGGGGGGGGGGCGACGGGGGCAGCCGCCCCCCCCCCCCCAAACAAAGTCGACCCGCCTCCCTCCCCCGTTCTCGGAGGGCAAATTGACATGGGTGGACCCCCCATGCACAAGAAAAATGGGACAATAGTATCCTTAAAAAATTTCCGCCCCCAAAAACGGAGTTCTGGATCCGCCCCTGATTCCAATGTGTTCAAAGTTTACCGGAATAGTTCGCAGGACCCATTTTTCGCGAAATTTTGGCGATTCGCGAAATTGGCGGAAGCTAGCTTACCGTTTTCTTTTGCATTATGTACCAACTAGCTCAGCTTCATTCTGTTATTCGAGAAAATTAGGTCCTCGCGAAAATTAAGTCGTTTACAGTATATATTTTTTCCCAATTTATAAACAAATATTTTTAAACCGCAAATTAGTGCCGACTTCTTTTCATTAAAAGCTACCTTACTTCATATTCATTATAATTGAAAAGTGCTCTCTCAACAGGTGCTACCAATAAAAATATATTTTTTGTGTGTCATGTCTTCATCGTTCTGAAAACAAAACAAAGCAAAGCAAAACGAGGATTTCATCTTTTTTCATGTTGTAGCTCTCATTAAACCGGTTCAGATTTCATGACGCAATTTTTCGTTCTGGACAATTAGATATACACTGATTTATTAGCAGCGCTATTCATATAAACACCAAGTCCTAGAATGAAGGGAAATATAGTGCTTCCCGTGCGATATTGTACAGGAAGCACTGGAGATATAGCCCTGATATATTCTATATATGGCCACATCTGATAATATAAGGAGTCAGATATGGCAATATACCGCTATATATGTGAGCAGATACGGTCACATATCTTCATATAAGGGGTAAATACTGCCATATGTCGCCATTTACTCGTCGAAATACAGCCTTTATCGCGGTATAAAAGTTCAAATGCTGCCGTATACGACATATATGGGTAAAATATATCCCCTGATAATGATATATGGGCCCGTTTCGGTCGTGCAAGCAAAACGTCATATGTGCTCGCGAAGACACTAGTTGATTGACCTATAATGCATGAGTCTCATGTAATTGGTTAACTATCGTTACTATCCTTAAAGTGAAGTTATTCTAGATATTTGGACGAATTAATCAATTGCGCATTTTGAAGATTGAAAGACAAATGAAATTCGGTTGTATGTTTGACGTGTGACAATATGACGAAGTGCATAAGATCGGAAAGCGAGCTAATCAGAATGGATTTTAGCTGCAGCTCTTAGGCGCCCGTTTCTGAGTTAAGCAGTGTCGGCGTTGCCATCGGTGTAACCGCCCCGCTAAATTTAGCGACAAATTGAATGGTACTTATGTCACATGATGTCAATTTATCCGCTAATTCTAGCAGTGAAACTAATTTTATTCATGTTTCTCCGCTCAATTGACCGGGGAAACACGAACCGTTAGCTTACTGAAGATGCAAGATGCTACTTTGTCGTCCCGAATCCTTCTCCCATCGAACGGCTGCGAAGCCGTTGCGCCTGGATCCTTACCCTACGCAGCATCTTGCAAAAACCGTTCGCGCAGCATCGCAACCTTCCGTTTTCGAGCGTCTGCAATTCATCGTGTGTTGAAAGTTGGAAGATGTGCTGTCCGTGGTGTCTTTTATGTGTAACTCTTCCGTAAAAAAAATCTAAATTTAAAACACGAACCTAGCAGTGTACACATAATTTTAAATTTATTGGTAAAATATATATATGTGTATATATATATATATATATATATATATATTTATCTATTTATTTGTGGACGTTGTGCGCTAAGATAGACGCGCTTATTTCTTTATTTAAAATTATAATGTGCGTTATACGGCGTAAAACATCGTATCTTCAAACTCGCATCGTTTTGGGAAACTTTCGAGCTGGACAGCTTCTTTGGAAGTTCAAAAGCTGGACTTCATAGAGCTGCTCTGTTCACTCGGTATTGACAGCAGGGTAGACGCTATGCATGTTTTAGGCCAATCGTGTTTCCGGTTAGGGTCACATGCCTACAGTCTAGAAGCTGGTGATAAGGCAGAACACGGCACCTGCCTGGAGCCCAAGGACACACATAGCATTCACTGCACTATCAACCTTGTGTACAAGTGACGATCCACTCTTTGTGGTCATTGATGCTCCAGAAGATAAGCCTTTCGTGTGGGCACTTCCTTTTTGGCCTTTCCTTCTCTCCTTCTCTCTCTCTCCCTAAGCTGAAAGTGTGGTAGAATGTGCGCGCTTTCCGAACCAACCAGCCGCAGACTTTGCTCTCGGTGCGCGCGAAATGTCAGAAGCGTGGTCGCGTGGTGTGACGGATGACGCGTTAGCCGTTGGCAAACTCGGAACGCGTTCTGCCAGACCTAGTTTGGCGTGTGTTGCGCCCTGCGTGGCTGCTGCGGATTTCTGCTTCTGCAGTAAATGCGAAGAGTCCTACCCGTATACCGGGAACAAGCGATTTCTTCAAAGAAGCGCAAGAATTTTTTCTGATTCGTTTAGTGTTTGGTTCTACAAATAACAGCTTGTGTTACATCATGTTGAATCTTCACAGACACCTTCCTTCTCATTTTTGTGTTCGAGTGATGGTTTTGCCGTGGCCGTGTCGACAAATATCTCGGATTACAACATTCAAGTCCCGTCTCGTCAACGCAAGTGCGCTGCAACCTACTTTGCGACAAGTGATCGTTTTCCTAAAAACACTCTTCCAGATTATCTCTAAAATTAGGCCGTGTCTATCTCCTGGCAGCCGGGAGAATAATTTCTCCGAAATTCTAAAATCATGTCACAACTGCAGGTAGAATACTTTTTTTATTGTCCCTGCGTTTCGTGATAACACGTTCCACGGCCACCTTCTCGTGGATACACGTTTCATGGACACACGTTTCGTCGACATTAAGGTTTCATCGACTTTCGTTAAGCGAATGTCGATAATCCTGCTTTCCCTGGGAATTAAGTTGAGTGAAATCAGGAGTGGCGTAAACCACAGCTCATGTAAAAATTAATAAATGATGGCACATGCTCAATATCCAATTGGTATTTTTCTTTTACAGATGAGAAGTCACTTTTTGTAGTTATTTGTAGAAAACAACAATATATATATATATATAAAGGTTGCCTTATCTGATCGGGACATATCTGGCCTGATATGGGAGGCAGATATACCACTATTTGGCAGACCTAGATATGTATATATAAAAATTGGGCATATCTGGCTAGGCCTTATATAGACTGATATGCTTGATATAGCCAGATATGCCCAATTTTTTATATAACCATATCTGTTTTTTATACAAATCCAGATATGCCATTTTCTAAGGGTTGTTACACTTTCCAACCTGTTTTTCAAATATTTAAGGCATCAGAGAGTTTCTAACCCCTCCTGCTACGACATCCAAAAGGAGGTTAGCAGTATGTAAAAATAAAATGAAATAAATAGAACCCTTCTATAGCGGAATTGTGTTGGGAAAAGTGCTTTCACATCAGGAATACCCGATATAATATGTTTCTGATTGAGTCCGGGAGGACAAACAAAAGCCTTTATTGTTCGACGTTTGACGGCCCAGCAGCGGCGTTCTAAGCTCATTAGAAGTTTCGTAGTAGTTCCGAGGGTCCAAATCGGCTGAAGTTGATAGCGAGAGCGTTCTCAGCTGCTAAATGGACTTGGCGCTACAGTTTTCGTGTAATAAACCTCTGAGACCATGTTGATGTGTTCGCTCTTCACTATCGAACAATATTTTGACAAGAAAGTCTCACCAACATACTCGTACAACTAGTGAGTTAGTTCCCACTGCCTTTGATGTTTTTACTCCTAAGAACTTCTTCAGTCACGGGCCGGTATAAACTTGAGTACGGGAGCAGAAGAACTTGAGATTTGCATACGAAGCGCGAGGTGCCAATGGCTTCCAAGGTAAAGAGCAGAAGATCACAATTTGAGTCTGCGTCCGGCTTTAACGCGGCGCTTGGCTTCTAGCAGACAAAATATATTTTTTCCCTGCTATTAAGAGATGATGTACGGAGTTTTATTACCTTTCCGTCTGCGAACGAAGCTTCGTAGCAGACTTACCTTCTACAAACGCTGCCTTCGCTGGCCCCGCGAGAGGCAAGTTAGTTCTCGCACTCGCTCTCGCGTTGAACGAAATCAGGCTCTTGGTTGTATACTATTGAGTGTCTTTAATCCACAGACTGGCTCTACATCTGGTCTTGAAGAATAAACCAGAAAACAAAGAGCGCATTGCTGAAAATTGTTGCTATAAAAGCCTGCTGCGTTCGAAACATCTAATATGAAAGTAGTCATCGACCGAGCCGCATCATTCCATAAATGATTCCTACTTGCTAATGAGTCTTAAGGGATATATATATAACAGTTGATCTGCTCGAGTGATGGGAATGAAAATTGCAGGAGAGATTTAACATCAGAAGTATGTGTATTGTGCACACGTTCAGCTGTCTAGGACAATTTTACCTACCTGCTTAAGATGTGCCACTCTTCGATAAGTAATTTATGATATGCAGATGAAGCAATTAAGTACCATTTTGACTGCTTGAATATAAATTGAGAAATGTGGAACTTCGAGCTATGTAGTCTTTAGAACTCAAATGTAAATATTTTCGGAAGAGTTTTTAGCGCAAAGTATGAGATGCATATCATTCCTATGTCAATTTTTGAATACAGTTTTTTTTTCAATGTGGACTTCCATTTAAAATAAAATAAAGCAGATAGCCCGACTCCCCAGTAAATGTAAGTTCAGAAACATGTTGATTGTGATATCGGAATACTTTTACCTTCGAACAAAAGATTCCTTCGTAGCAAATTCGCTGCAAAAAGTTGAACTGAGAATATGCATTCAAACATTGAACTCCTTTAGTTTGTTACTGCTTCAAAATCTCATAAAAATATTTTATATCAACGTAAATAATTGGCGTATGCTTATTAACCTTAGTGTGAGGGTGGAAAACTAGTTTCTAAAACCGAAAACCTCACTCTTAAGAAATGTAAAACAAAATTAAAATTGAGGATTATGTCTTCTTTTAACATATGCTATTCATAAATAACTGGAAAAATATTCCGAAGCGTCTACATTCCGGAAAAGCTCCTGGGACAGGCTGCAATCTATGAAGGAACGCGGCGAATGACGAAGCTGAAAATACGTTCAGAACTCCCCCTCCCCCCCCCAAAAAAAAAAAAATAATAATCTGTGCTTTGATACTGAGCGTCAGGTTTCACTCTGCTGAGAGTATCGAATGAAGGTGTCACGTGGTTTCTACCTCTTTCACGATTCGTTCTGGTGAGAGAAGCAACAAGGCGTGATGATGGGCTAGTTGGTTTATAATGCAAACTTTGAAAAACGCGTGAAAAAAAAAAAAGAAACACAAGGGACAAGAACGAGAAGTGGACGAAACACAACGCTGCACGAACACAGTGTTGTGTTCGTCCACTTCTCGTTCTTGTCTCATGTGTTTATTTTTCGCGCTGTTTCCAAGTTTGGTGAGACAAGTACAGAGTATTGTGTCCAGACATCAACCCATGAAATGCTCTTCGCTTATTTGTGCATGTTCTGACAACGTTCCAAGTAAAACAAATTCAGAAGACAAGCTATAAGGTACGTCTCGTTTCTTGCTATTTTGGGAGTCAGAGACTCTATGCGGGTAGAAACAGAGAGAGAGGAGGAAAGGAGAGTTCGCGGGGGACGGAGGTGCGCCGTGCTCTGGTTGGAATGATTAGTGGGTTCCATTTCATTTCATTTATTATGTCTCTCAGGGCCCGAAGGCGTTACAGACAGGAGTGGGGCACAGTAAATAGAACAAAGCAAATAACAACGAAAAGGCAAAAACTGCAAAAAAACCCAGCAAAAAAACTAAACCTCATTTAACACGTTTGCAATGGCACTGTACATGGAGTAAAACAAATATCAATGAAGAGGCAAACAATACAAAAACTTACTACTAAATATCATGTAACAGGTTAGAAATGGCAATCTGTAAATTTATCTGAGGCAGTGATTATGACAATGGCTGCGGGAAGGCGGTTCCAGTCAATCGAGGTTTGAGGCAAAAAAGAGTCATTAAAGGTAGACGAGCTGCAATGAGGGATCCCAACTTTTAATTGGTGATCGCTGCGTGATGTTAAGTAAAATGGTTCAGAAAAAAAGTGCTTGGCGGAGAGTAGAGGTAGAGTGATAAATCTTATGGAACAGGCATAGGCGGGATATCTTTCGACAAAGAGAAAGAGTGGGGAAGGATAGACGGGAAGCTAGCTGCCTTCGTCTCCACCCGGTGTTCGAACGCGTTGGATGAGTGAGTAGGAAAAGAGAAAAAAAATGAAATACGTTTACAACTCTCTGTAATGTCGAATTAGAGCGCATATCTTGAGGAGGAGGAGGAGGGGTTGGGTAAGGAGGGGAGGGAAGAAGGGGCCGACGCCCCTCCTTCCTATCTGTATCCTCCACTCTTCCTCTCCTGCTCCTCTGATTTAGCGAAAATTTTCGCGAAATTTCTTGATAAATTAAGCGAAAAATTTCCCACTACATTTATGGGGGAAATATTACCGTTAAATGTAGAGGGAAATTTAGAAAAATCTTTCCCGCTATATTTAGGGGGGAAATTTTCCCGCTAAATTAAGTGGAGAAACTGAATTGGTGTTGAGGCCAAGTGACGTCATATTCCCCGCTAGAATTGGCGGAAACATTTCCGCTAAATTTAGCGGGGATATTTCTCCCGCTAGATTTAGTGGGAAAAATTCCCCCGGTATATCTTGCGAAAAAATTTCCAGCAAAATTTAGCGAAAAATGTTCCCGCCAAATTTAGCGAAAAATGTTCCCGCCAAATTTGCGGAAAAACTTTACCTTGTGACGTCACACGTGGCATCACGTGTGCCGTCATTATGGGAAACGTCTCACAATGCAGCGCGCGGTTACGCCGACGCCGACGCCGACGCCGACGCCGCTAAACCCGGAAATGGCCGCTTAAGAACTGCGCTCTGAAAGGCAGTTACACTTCGTTTCACTTTTAACCCAGATGCAGCCGAAGCTACGAGCCGATGGGAGCGATCAGACGTGGTGAAAAACGCCCCATCGTGGTGTTCGTCACGTTCCTGTGCGTGTTCTAGGATCGCCAAATGAATCATAAACAGTAAAAGACCTAGTGACTGGCGCTTTTGGTTCTGCTCGACAGGTCCCCTTACCTCGTAGCGTCCACTGCGTCTGGACTTTAAAACTTAAACTTAAAACTTAACTTAAAACTTGAAGTATAGATCGCGTCTAAACACTCATCGTTCCAGTCACAGCTAGGCGTTTTGACTACCGCGCGCGCTTTTTGTCTCCTCCTCTCAGTTTCCATCCGGAAATTCACTAACGCATTCAGAACATGAGGACGCGGCTAGTCAGGAGTATCTTTTTTTGCGAGTTCATTAGGCTGCCGGTTGCTCCACAAGAAGTCCCTTCAATTGTCTCGCTCACCGTGCTAAACATTCAATTTATCGTTTCTTCGTTGATAAACGTATGAAACCGTCATAAGACAATAACGTTTCGGCCTTCTTAAAACAACGACAACAACCCAACGTTAGATGCAATCGACAAAATTCAAAGACGAAGACGCCCTTGATACGGCTGATGAGTTCAAAATTATTTCGAGTTCTCGGTTTTGAGTGCGAGTGTCTGCCCAAACAATAAGAAAAAAGGGTGTGTTTGGGGGGGGAGTGGAGGGGGGGGCTGAGCGGCTGGCCGTGTTATGCGGGACAAAAGTGGAGAATTTGAATTATAAATAATGCTACTATATCTTTATTGCTGAATATTTTAACAAAGTGTTAAAAAGTACTATACAGTCTAAGCTCATTACAACGGACCTGGTTACAACAGACATTTGGATATAACATACCGATTTGTGAAGTACAGTTGGTTTTCCTCTACATACCATTGACTCAACTTCATATCTGCATACAACATACTCCTCTTACAACAGACCGAAATCTTGGTCAAAATCAAGGTCTGTTATAACGAGCTTAGACTGCAGTAGGTTACAAGTCAAGAAGGTAGCGGCAAGTGCCCCTTAAAGGGAATCATATATTCCTCCGCCACTTCCCTATCCAATAGCGTCCCATCGTTTCCCGTGACGTCGTGGCCAACGCGGGAGAGGGGTTTGCCTTTGCTTTGAATATTTGCTTTATCTTTCGACCTTGACTTATACTTCGTTTCAGCTTGGTCCGAGCGCGGCCGATGTTATGAGCCGAAGGGCCAATCAAACAGCGCAGAAAAGCGCAATGTCATGGCGTGCTCTCTGCAGTTGATAGGACCAGACGGTATTCGCCGTCTCTCAGTGCGTGCTCCTCCGCCGGCTAGTCCTATCAAGCGCAGAGAGAACGCCATGACGTTGCGCTTTTTGCGCTCTTTGATTGGCCTTTCGGCTCATAACATTGGCCGCGCTCGGACGTAAGGTGAAACGAAGTATAGCTTTGTGGAAGCCACGAGAGGGAGATTAGAAGTCGTTTTTGTTTCCATCGTACCGCGGAGATGCAGTTGGGGAATTAGCTTCCCCCTCCGATGGATACAAAGGCCACTTTCAGGGGCTCGGTTTACTCTCCGATGAATACAAAGGTCGCTTTCTTAAAAAGGGGGGGGGGGTCGGAGACAGGTTGGCATCACTCTGTAGCCAATATCTATCAATTAAAGCGGAACAAGGGGTGTTTCCAGTGAACTATTCTTTCGACTGCGGATGGATTTCAAACGGTCGCATCACGATTATGGGAGGAGCTTCTCCTACCTTCTTGACTTGTAACCGACTATAAGGCGCACAGATATACCTTTTCGGAGGCCCTTGAAGATGATAAGCTTCATTTTCTAGGTTTGCATTTTATCAATATTAGTGCAGGGGTGAGAGCGAGACAAGTAATATCGGCAATGACAGAGGCTCTATGTTGCCATCGAACCATTGGTCGCGTCTGTTTACGCTGGGCTTATCATTTGTTGTGCGTTCGGGCGCGTGCCCATCCTTGTCGTTCGTCAACGCGGATTCCAGAGAGGTCGATATATTAGAAGTCCGGAGGGTAAACAGCCACGATGACACAGAAGCTTCCCATTCTTCGCACGCCTTGTGGGGCTCAGTGTTCGGACTCTACGTCACGATGCCACGAAAAATGTTGTATGGGCAAAAATGACAACAAAGAAGATGCACAATGATTAAAAAAAACTAATCTGATCGGGCTGTATTGGGGAATAATCCTGCAGCGAGGATCAAAAGGAACAATTCGGTGCGTTCCTGCTGATTACAGCTGGTCGTGTGCATCGAAGTAACGGCTCATTCTCTCATTGTAATCGGCCTTCGTGAGTTTGATCTAGGCTTAAGCCATCTTTCAATCTGAAAACTCGTTAACCGCAGATACACCGAACGAAGTGATTTTTTCTAATTAAGCCAGTCTTAAGAATTTCATATGGACACTTGTTAATACGGTCTGTTCATATGTTAAACTCTGAGCGTTTTTAATACTACGGTTTAGTTTCGTGTTCTGACGCATGAATGATTACCTATTTTCCGGTGTATAGCCGCATGAGGTAAATAGTCCTTACCCCGCGCATAGTCTGGACCTAAGGCCTAATCCGAACATAAAATTCTCATGCCTGCTGTCTAGCTCACAAAGGGTCTTAAATCATGCATAAATCAGCATTAATATACTATGTTATTCATTAAATCAGTCACGTCCTGTCACACAAAACGATCTAGAAAAAAATCATTGTAGGGATCGGAATCTGTAGATAGTCCTCACCGTGTGAATTTTCAACTCTTAAGTGTGTGTAATCCGCGGACTATAGACCGAAAAATACGATAACCATTTGCTCAAGTCAAGGCTGCTTCGCACAGTCACATTTTTTGACGTTATGTTACGTTATTTTACGTTACGTCACGAACGCGAACGTACAAGTCACCGGGACATGCGTGCTTCATATTAAGTGTGACATCTGATTCACGAATGTTTTGATGACTCATAAGTTACGTAAGAAAACGTAAGAAATACGGTGCTGTGTCAACCAGCCTTAATAGCCGCACTTATAAACGAGGCTCTTCCATCTTCTCTCTAAAGAACACACATACAGACCGATCATCACGTTCTGCATAAAAATAAAAGTCACCGAATCACGAGGTCGAGAACACGATTCTTCATAAAAATGTGGGTAGCAGAACTCAGAGGCGTCGCCCAACGTTCGAGGATAAGGAGACAAGAAGGAGGAGAAACGGATTATAGGGAAGGAAAGAAGGTTGGAGAGAATAATTAGAGACAATGGAGGGGGGGGGGGGGTGAGATGGAAGTTTAAATCGCCACGATGGCCTGAGTCGAAGGTATTTAAAAATTTTGACCCCATTTTTGAATTCAGCATTCGCTCCTGAAAAATCCAGAAAATATGATCTGGGCAGATAGCATGTTCGCGTGAAGACGCTATCTCTCTCCCGTAAATCTCTGCCATCTTTGTCTTTTTTAATGCAAAAGCATTAACTGCTTCACGGAGCGAGTCGACGGCACCAGCCGCGCCAAACGGCAGCTAAATTCCTCGGTCCCAATGGTGCCAAGTGAAGCCGCGATCTGAGGCTTCCCAGCTTTAAAAGCCGCGCAAAAAGCAACGCAAAGCGGCAGATAAATTCAACTCTCCAAAAGGGGTCAAGTGATGGATTATGCTCCCATTGACTGGCGCGCGTCATCACGGAACGAGGCTCCCATTGGCTCTCGTGCGGCGTGGTTCCGAAAGCCGCCACCAGAGAAGCCCTCTCTATGGCGGCGTAGCGCACGCGGCTGCCCGGCGACGTGCGGCGGTGCGATGCGAGCCTGGGCGCCTGGCCAAAGAGCCCGTTCGGGCAAACTCGGAGGAGGTTGTACAGCCGAGCTCAGCAGGGCTCTGGAGAGCGCGCGCTCGACCGTCGGTCGCTACCTCGGCAGCACTGAAACGTGGCCGCCCACGCCACTACACCGCAAACGAACTAAAGCCCGGTTCACACAGTTGCGTTTGACTGCGTTTGACTGCGTTGCGGCAGTGAGAAACCTGGACATCCCTGCTGCTTATATCGCGTGCCAAGATAATTCCTTGAATTGGATTCCACGCTTCATACGAAGAACAGATGTGCCGGTGACTCGCTTTCGGTTCTCGCCGCAACGCAGTCAAACGCACTCAAACGCAAGTGTCTGAACCGGCCTTAAAGGCTGAACTGCTATGGAGCGAATTATGCGACGAATAACTGACAAACTTCGCCCGACGGCACGCTCGCTTTGCGCGCGACGTAGCTGCCACGCGCAGATAAAAAAGACGTCGGGCAAAAGTGCTCGATGTTTCGTAGCATATTCGCCCCATGGTGTCCAGCCTTAAGGAGCGGAAGAACGTCATTCATGCTTTCGCATTCAAAACTCATAATAAGTGCTTAAGCGTCCTCAAACGTTTTGTTTTTTGCCAATCGCGGTGATTTGCTATCCTAATGCTCCACGCGAAAGCACACACACGGGCTTTGTTCCTAAACAGCGCGGCTATTACTGGAACATATACGGATGGGGTGTACGTATATATTTCAATGTACTGTACGTTTATGCTTCAATTTCGGCCTCTTTCCGTTTCAATCTGGATGAGTATCGTACCGACGTGTGGCCGCGTATCGGTACAGCGTGATGCACGGGCTAACAGTGGTACTGCACTGGCTAAATATGTTATCTACAGCTGAGTGACCAGACGCCCGTTAAGGGTGACTAACTTCCGTGTGTATAAAATACACATGGCAGACTTACATTTGTATCTACGCAAAGACTTGTGGGCGCAAGTACCTATTGGCACACACATCAGACCTATTTGGGTAGAGAGTGCTAAATGTAAAAACATTAGCTACAAACATTAAATATAATCCAATTAAAAAAAAACAAAAAAAAACAAGTATATAAAAAACCGATTTAAAAAAAATACAGTTTGAAGTTTCCGTATGAATGCGTACCAATACGAGAATCAGCTTCATTGGCGAAACAGAATGAAGTAAGGAATCCCAATACTGATGATGGGCTTCAAAATTACTACACGATAAAAATGTACGTGTCGTAATTTGCGTAACAACGTGTCGGTTCACAAAAATAGAAAAAAGTTCACGTATTTATGTTGACCCAGGCAGCCCAGGAGGTAAGTTCGTGTTACTTTGAAAATCACGAGCAAGTACAGTTCTACGAGGGTGGCGCATGTTTGTCTCTTTAGTTCCATATTTCGCGTCTTGTATAAACTTTTTCTATAGAAAAGTTTACTTGCGACCAGTTTTAGCAATGTAGATTGCCTCAGGATCTAGCTATTAATTAATTTAGCTTGAGTGCTCATAGAGGAATTTCATAAAGCACGGGGAGTGGCAGTACTTTCTTATATAAACTTAAGCAAGAATTGCCACTAGAAGTATAGGAATCACAAGTTACGTGTCATGGAAAATCAAGAACAAAATAGAATATTTAAATATAAAAATAGTCGAAAGAAATACATGCTAACGCCATAAGTGCAACAGTTAAAGTCGGTCAGTTTATCTATAAAGGAAGTATCTCCTCTTGTTTGGGTCACAATATTGCTAGGCAGTCTGTGCCAAATTATTACTGTGAATACAAATATTGAGTCTGGAAATTATGCAGACAAACCGGGAACAGGGCGTAGTTGTATACACACATTATGAATGTTTTCTCTTTTAATTATATTTTAGAGAATTGTGATTGACAGGTGGGTATATTCATTGACGACTGAAAAAACTTGGAGAACATTTTATAGTTTTCATGATCCTTGCTTGGTGATTTGCTCTTGGGTGTTCTTATCAACGGTGCCCTAATCTCATTGCCTGCTACGCGATGAGAGACTCGTGACTAAGCCCTCCCTGCGGATTGTAAGCTATTAGTGAGTGTAGAAAGATGAATGGGCAGCTACATGGCATAAAACACGGAATTGCGCCACCCTGTTGAACTTCGCAAGTAAACGATAAAGTCGACGAAGTTAGGCGAGTTCTTCACACACGGTGCTTAGCTTGCTGCTATAAGCGTCTATAATGGATATGTGTTTGCAATACAAACTGTCTATACAAAAAAATAAAAGACACGTCAATGAATATCACGATTGGTGGATTGATATCACTCCTCAACACGAGGCAGCAGATAACGGAAGTTGCGTGATACGAAATATTTCTAAATCAACACTTACGTACTACGTTTCCAGATGTAACGTAGTAAGCAATTACACCTTTGTCGGCAGTCATTACTAGTCAGCGGGCCAAATGTTTAAATCTACGAAAAGGCCATCTGCTTCAAATTACAAAATCAATAATTATGTTTTCCTTGTCTAATCCAAAATTTCTCTGGTTTTGATGCAAACCATAACAGACTAATGTTATCAGGAAATTAATACACATTAAAAACTTTATACATAAAACAAATCAGACACTCGTACATATTGTTCTGTTTTTTGTGTCTTTTTTTCTTTTCTGAATATAAAATTACGTATATCAGTAATAAATAATCAACCATATCACATATTTCCCCTTCAACTGACGACTTGCTGTCAGCGCTAAATATCTATATTTTTGTTTGTGTATGCATTTCTGTTGAGCATCTAGCCTTACACAAAAGCAGGTTCTCTTTTCTCACGCCAGCAACTATATTACGTGAATAAACTCTATAATTATTTTCGATATGCTGCTAAAAAAACGTAAATGTTATATATATGTGAATCCATAATCTACACGGTAATTTGACTATAATCCTCAGCTACAAAGAACGGTCAAATTGTGTGGCGGCGCCTATCAGATAAATGTTTTTTTTTTTAATTTTAAGTAACAGCTTGAGGAGTTAATTACAATTATCATGCGGATAGTTTGATGTTTTAGACATGAATATTCTTATAAAAATGTTTTTGTTCAAATTTTTTTATTAACCGCTTTAGATTCGGTTTACTGTCAACACATCAAGAATTTGTCGATTTGAATTTGTTTCTTGAGATATTCTACAATATTAGTCTAAACCCTTATTTCTGAGTATGAGTGTCTCATGTTCTCGTAAAATGCCGTTGGGAGCAGTTTCTTTTATACCTGGGTATTGTTTGCCCAAAGTTACATTTGGCATTGGGAACAGGGAATCAAAAAGAACATCCACAAATTTCGTACGTTATCTAAAACAAAATGTTTAAGAATTACAGGAGAGTGCGTAAACATTTAATTTATGTAATGCAGTTTAACGCAACTTAGTTTGGGAAAAACCAAAGCTTCACAATAGCTATCGTTTTTTTATGATTCGTTTCTAGTTTCAAGCTGTGCTGCCATTTCTAGTTGACTATATTTGGATGAATTGGAGTGATAAACATAAGAGTACGTGCAGATCTGCTCCAATCAAGGCTTAAAACGTGGCTCCAAGTAGACAAAATTAATGTTCTCCTGTGTTCACTTTATGCAGAAACTAAAGACATGTGCCTCAAGCAATGCAGGAAGGAGCATTTAGTTGGCGCGGGAGATAATGGTTCATTCGCGGTGAAGTGTCTTTTTGGAAGATAAACAAACGAAACACTCTACGTGGAGCCACAACTTTCTCTTCTAGTGATTAATACACCACAACACACAATGAGAAGTATGCCAGTTGTTAAACACTAAACAAAATAAAGCTTACGTTTTTATATTAAATTAAAGTGACTCGCTTGAAACACACATCGTATTTTACGGTTAGGCGGAGTTGCAAACTCAGAGCTCCAAAAGTGTAAAAAAATAAGCGAGCTAGCGATACATTTAAAGTTTGCATCCACCAAGAAAACAAGAAGGACTGGCAGAAACCAAACCGTTCGTTTCTACCACTTCCCCTTGCTTCGGTGATGTATGAACAATCAAATTTAATCGCCAGCTCGATTACATTGTAAAGAGCACGGGCATGTAAGATATGCCGGAATTCCTGACTGTGTTTTTATTTCGCAAGGCAAACATATTTCTAGAATATATTGTTACTTTCTCAAACTCAAATTGAGAGTTCGCACAAAGCTTGCACAAATGTTTTCCACTAAACAAATAGCTGTAGCCTAGTCAAATGAAATCTCAAGAATCATAAATCAAAGCGGAGTTGTGCTGCGCGGAACTCGAAAATTAGATTTTGCCGCTTAAAATTGTAAGTAATAGGAAGGAAAAAATATGAAATAAACATTGCCATCCCTCTGCATTCCTCAAGAAGGGCGTGCGCTCGAAACGTCGTGTATTTCTTCTTGTCCACGTTTTTTTTTAGAGTAGCACAACCATATATTTGTGATTTTGTGTTTACGCGGGACAGAGATGCTTTACTTAAATAAAAATTGAAGGATTAACAAGTTATCACTACCAAGAAAGGCAAGATGAATTACCCCATTTTTGGACGCACTTACACGCACATACACTTGCTTTATAATACGATGCACGTAACTGGTACACGTGAATATGTGAAAATCAAAATACATTCCTTAAAGCTCACACCTCAAGAGTAACAAAGAAAAAGTACGTTCTACTTTTTTCAACTTCATTTATCTTATCGTCAACATCATCATAATTTATTAAGCCTTGAGGGCCTTTACGGGCATTACACAAAGGGTTAGAGGGCATCGAAACATTGTTAGATATTTCGTTGATGTTGAGGTGCGAGCATTTCAAAACAAAAATCAGCGCTCAAACAAACATATGAATAATAAATAAAAAAAAAACTATTAGTGCAGTTGCAGATGGCTACTTAATTGCGATACGAATGGGGTATGATATATGTGGGTCAGAATACTGCTAAGCAGGTTATTCCAGTCCGGTATCGTTAACGGCAAAGTGGAGTTAATAAAAGAGACAGATGGAAGCGAAAATTGGGCGTTATCAATGCAAGGAAATATGCGATTGGGTGGAAATAGCAGTGAAGTTATGATGTCACTGTTATGGCACTAGATGTTGCCAAAAAGGGACAGGTGTGATAATTTTCTTCTTGATGAAAGTAGATTGAGGTTAGAGTTTACTTTTTGTGAAGTAATACTGGTGTCTCGTAAGTTTTCTAAAAATATGAACCTGATTGCGCGAATTTGAACTGCCTCCATGATTGTTACCAGCGAATGTTGTCAAGGAGACCAAATGGATGCCGCTTATTCGAGTTGGCACCGCACAAGTGTAGTGTAAGCTAGCGGTTTTGGTGATGACGGTGCCAGTTTTAGATTGAGTCGAAGGTAGCCCAAAGAGCGGTTAGCGTTAGACAAGATATGTGTTAAATGAGTGTTCCATGTGAGATCGCTCGATAAGTAAACATCGAGGTATTTGTACGACGGACTCCTGGTATGGGGCTGGTTTCAGATTGTATAAGTAGAAGTGATAGGGCTATGAGCACGTATGAAGAAAACGATTTGCGTTTGAGAAGAATTAATTGCAATTTTCTACATTTTACTCCAGACGGCAATAACGTTAACGTCAGCTATGTAGATATTTTTGATCGTCCAGGTGAGACACGGATCTGTAAATTACGCAGTCATCTGCGAAAAGTCGTATGCAGGATGTTATGTGATCAGCGCGGTCATTTACAAATATTAGGCAGAGTAAGGGCCCAAGAACACTGCCCTGGGGGACTCCGGATGTTACAGGACAATATGAAGACGAGGAATCGTAAACTACAGTGTGCTGAGTACGATTGGTTAAAAATGCGTGAACCATGATATTATTGATGGATAAATATGAAGTTGATTTAGTTTAAGTAATAGTAAATTATAGGATACCCTTTGAAATGCCTAAAAAAGTCTATAAATATTGCGTCAGTTCGTATATTATGATGTTACTGTGTTTTTCATTAAAGAGCTGTACCACTTGAGTTTCGCAGGAAAATGATTGGCGGAACTCATGCTGATTTGAAAAAAAGAGGCGGTTATTTTCGATATGCTTTATGACGTGTGAATAAATGATATGCTTGAGAAGTTTACGCGGAACACTGGTTAGAGAGATGGGACGACAGTTTGATGTTGAAGTTCGATCGCCTGATTTATAGATGGGAACGACTATGCAAACTTTCCAGTCAATTGGAAGCTCGCCAGAAGATAACGATTGCTGAAAGATAATTATTAGAAAACTAGCCGAATTTGATTTGGTATTTTTCAGTAGTTTTGAATCAATTTTGTTGCAAATTTTGTTGTAGCCCGAACTCGATGATAGCTGTATCCTTTCTATTGAGCTTATAATACCTGAATAGGTTGTTTCAATGCCGTCCATGGGTGAATGGTGATAATCTTGAAGATGAGGCATGTTGTCGTGGTCGTCTGACGGTAAAACTGAGCTGAAATATTGATTAAGGCTGTTGCCACTTTGTTCGTCTGACAATGATAAGTGATCATCACACATTAACTGAGCAGGTTTAGTTGTCTTTGGATTAATTACCTCCCAAAACGTCTTTAGGTTTATTGTAAAGAATGTTTAGTGAGGCAATGTTAAAAAAAATGTACTTTCGCTTCTATGATAATATATTTTTATAAATTTTAGCTATCAAATTGTATTTTTTCCATGCACGTAAGTAACTGGTACACGTGAAGATGTGAGAACCAAAATACATTTCATAAAGCTTGCAGCTAAACAGTAACAAAAAGGACGCTCTGCTTTTTGTCAGCTTTATATAGCTTATATCTAAAACCAAGCGACATAAGGCAGAAAAAGCATTCTTGGCGGTTCTCAAAAATTCTATCTGCTTCAAAATAAAGCCCTGAAACCAAACGTTAGTGCTAAGCGACTGTAACGACAAAGAATGACTTATTATATAATCATGTCGCTCTTAGAATTTCCACCTACCACGTGAAATTAAGACAGATTCGGATTCCTTGACTAACTATATCTTTAGTTGGCTAGGGAGGTCAGCTTTCACTATACCGAAATTATTTTATGTTTGCTTTGTGAAAGCCTGAATCTAGTAGCAGCAAACCTCATCTAATTACAAGGCATGTTCTGGAAGAAAACTTTGGGGGCCTTTAATTTCAACATCTGCATTTACCACTGATTGCAAACATCCGCACATGGGCAAGAAAAATACACGCTCCATTTCAAAGTCTCCTTGAAAGGCACATGACTAAACGTCTTTATTTGACCAAGACACGTTTTGAAGATTGCTTCTTTAAACTGTTGCGTAACTGTAAATGCAAATGCAAAAAAAATGAGAAGATATTTTTTATGCATTTAGAAAACCTACTGTGACACTTGGGTACATCGGAGCACGCATCTAGTATCCACTGGTGAGTAGTCACTATATTTCCTTCAGCAAACGAGAATGTCTATGCCTAGAGCACGTTCCACGCCCAAAACTGCGTCTTGCACTGTGTCGATTAGCATGTAAAATACTGTACTGATTTCTAAAGTACAGTGACGAAACCTTATCTCACTCAGTCATACGCAGTGCTGCAGAGCGTCCTACGATTGACTCGAGTCTACTTCGTATAAGAATATAGAGAGTTGAATGAAACAAAGCGATTGACCAGGCAGGCCGTTTTGTTTTTTTGCGTACGTGTTCAGCTGGAGTATTGAAACTTGAACATTATTAACGGTGTGCATCATGGTACGGGACTTAAAGTAGCAAATCGGCCTCACACGCTGAAGCACTTGCACCTCTAGCCAGCGTTCTCTCTATCACTTATTCACAAGTTACATGTAGTTCCTAAGGGCGGGCGTCCACGCATCAGGCGAAACATTCCTTGCGTTCTCTGTTTACTGTACTTCATATTGCTGTAGGGGTAGAGTACTCGTGATCCACGAGATTTGTTTTATGTTTTAATCAGTAGCTAGATCTCCCGGGGGTTTTCCTCTCAGCGTAATCGGTACCGTTTTCCTAGCGACATCTCGTACAGAACCGTTTCCTCTCGGCCGTCTGAGGAATCGCTACGTGACCCCTAGACGGCCGGCGCCGATAAAAGCTGAGCTTGTTTTAGATCTTCAATGGACGGTCCTTGCCGAATCGTCAGTGGATTCCTCTGCCATTCTTTCGATGAGATGGTAGTTAGTGACGAGGGGGAAAATCGGTGTTTCGACCTTTTTCGCTTCTCTTCCCTCTTCTTCAAGTGCTTCCAGTCTCTGATAATATAAATTATTACTTTCACCCTTAACGGGGCGTAACTCGCGCACTCTAAGCGACTGGCGAGCAGTTGCGAAATCAACCTCCTAGTGCGAGGTTCGACCTTAAAAATTGTCTATCAATGAGTGAGCGCTCTAGCTACCGCGCTAACCAGGCGAAAATAGACCGAATGCATATAATACCAGGTACCAAAAAATAACCATAACACACCACAAAGATGAGCAAAGAGCTTTAAACAAAAGACGCAATCAAGGCTTAAAGCTGGACTCCAGAAGCGAGTATGCGGCGAACAAGCAATGGTTTTCTGGCAACGCTTGCTCTTCGCGCGTGGACAGTGGCTGCTTACGCCGCGTACAAAGCGAACTTACCGCAAGAAGAAGTTCATCGAAGGTTGTTCACATAATCATTCTACGGAGTCTAGCCTTTGAAGAAAATCGGAAACTTGGATTGGGGATCACATCATTTTATCTTTTAGGGGCGAAGCACCTTAGGATCTAGCCTTGTCCATCCGTCCGGCGTCCGTGCTCACATCGATTGCCATCCCATCTGTCTGTCATGGATGAAACGTTGCATGTAGCCGCTCAACATCTATGCAGGAGAGGGCGCTGCGGTCAAATGCGTTTATAATCGCGTTAAACTTTGCATGCATTGGCTCATCGCTTATAGACGAGAGGGCGCTGCGGTCAAATGCTCAAATGCGTATATAACCACGTTCCATACCACACATTCTCTTTCTGACATGGACCGTTGACTTAAGCGGTGGAGATGCGTTCCCACGGTTTCTAGCGGATCCAAGCTGATTCGCTAGAAGAACCACTGGCTCTGCATTTCACCGACTATAAAGAAGTAATAATGAAATCGAAACGCAACCGGGAACTCAGCACTACCTCAGCACCATCAGCACTACCTATGAACAATAAAATCAGTATCATCAGCACCACCAGAGCCTCGCCCCAATCAACATCATTCACGACGTGGAGATGCGGCCTCTTTTTTCAAACTTTTTTTAAAGAAATTATGTTTTCCGAACTTGCATGCAAGTTGTAATATGTCTAATCTTTTTATGCAATTACGTGAAGTTTATTATATCGTCTAATATAAATCAACATAACCAAAACTGACGTTCGTCTCTCCTGCCATGCCCCCTTTACTAAAACATAGGTGAGGCAACAATAAACCGTCGGTTTCGGTAGACTTCAGTGGTTATGAACGCAGGTTATAGCGGTGAGCTGTAGCGGCGCTTAAGGGTTTGAAGTGTGTTGTACAGCGCTGCACATGCATGCAACGCGGTTCAACAGGACATTCGTGCGTCCTAAGCCGCTTTTCCAAGCTACTCCTTGAATTAGTTGCCACGCTTTACACGAATGATAGATGACCCAGTGACTCGCAGCAGTTTTTCAATGCAACGCAGTCAAACGCATTAAGAGGCAACTGTGTCTATGGACTTAATTATTGTCAACATCGTTCATTGCCAATCGCGATGCGAGTGGTGCTATCGCATTGCAAAGAACAATACTTGTTGTGTGTGGCTGTTCCGTATCAAGAAAGACAGAACACCGTGATATGCTTAACGCGGACGCCATCAGCCTTACTTACCCAAGATTTGAAAGAAATAGGATCCTGCTCGGGGAGGCTCGCCGTAAAAGTGACAGAGTCTTGGGCTCGCGGGTTGGGAAGTGGAGAGGGGAGAGGGCGTTAGCCTATGTTTTTGTTCTCCATATTTTTGCACAAACATTTAGTGTAGAACTGCCGCAGAAAAGGTCTCGTTGATGAAAGGCTGGATGAAGGTGCTGGAAACATCGCGGAGAGCTGGACGAGGAGTAGCAGAAGTTTTTTACATGGACCCGGAGGTGTACGGGAAATATGCAGCGCTTCAGCCTGGAACATTTTCTGCAGTTCCTTTCACTCGTGAAACCACGATCGCGTGACAGGTGAATAAAACAGAATGATGCTCCATTTTTGTTGTTCTCATCAGAAAAAAAAAGCCGCACTAATTGCACTAATAAGTCAGTCCCCACCCAATATTCGCCAGTGGAAGGCGCTCAGCCATTTCAGTGCCATATTTTCCGGGCTATAGGTCGCGGACTATGCATGTTTAAAAGTTGAAATTTTAGGCTGTACGGACATCTGTGCGTGCGGACTATACAGGAATGTTGTTTTTCAAGATAGTCCACTATGACGAGACGTGACTGATTGTGTGAATGAAAACGTATGCTAATGATGATATATGTATAATGCAAGCTTCTTTCTGAGCTAAGAAAGGGGACATTTGTCTAGGTGTGCTGTCTATGAGAAGATTTTCGTGACAACTACGCACCAGGTGCGGACTATGCACGGCGTGCGGACTATGCACCGGGTGCGAACTCTCTAAATAAAAACTTTTCTTTTTTACCCCGAATTTGCCTTGCGGACTAAACACTGCGTGCGGACTATAACCCGTAAGATACGGTACTCGTATCCGAGGGCTGAAATTGGTTTTATAAGTGATGCCATCAAACATGGCACTATGCTCCTTACAAACCGTTTGTCCGGTCGTTGTTATGAAAAAATGCATGTGGGCGCAACATGATGTTGGATATTTGTGATAAAAAATTAAATACTTCTTTTTTTGTAAGCAATGTGTGTTCACAATATCGAATCCCGAAGGCTTTTTCTATCGTCTCAGTACCAGAAAGCGACTACAAATGCCCGTATTAAAGTTACACAACCTGTTTTGCTAGTATAGCAGACGACACATTACTTTGCGGGTTCAGTGTGTTTTTTTTTTCTGAGAGAGAACATGACTGTGTTGACTGAAGTTGGCGACGATAGACGAAATATCTCTTCCCGGTCAACTTCCCGTGGGATGTCGAACGCAATGAGCGGACGTGCACAGCTTTGATCGACCCTCGAAGTGCGCGAGCGCTCTAAAGACTTCCCATGGAGCTCGCTCCCGCAATGTATTGTGTATCAAGGTCGAAGTACATACACGTTCCGAGAATTCCTGAAGGCACAGGTGCTTCACTACACACTTCTGGGGCCAACGAACTGTCCGCAACAAATACAGACATACAGAGACATACCCACACGCACAAACATTAATATATATATAACTTACCCGATGTTACTACTTTGCTAATTTGGGTTCTTACTGAAAATTGAACAATCAGTTTGATTTTTTTTCTTCAGTGTGATGATTACAAGCAGGTACGAAACACGCACACATCTGTCGAGCCTGAAAAACGAAATATGGGGTCTCGAACCGCCCATAATGGAGTCAAAATAATTGCTCCTTCATTACAATGCACGTTAACGGCAAAATCAATAGGATGTTACGACGCTGAATTGATATCATCTTCTAACAGATGCTTTTCTCGCTCTATTTCTAGCAGATCTCCATGCGTGTGATGTTTTTCGTCAGACAGTATCCCGTTTCCCCGTAAGTAAAGCTCCTTTAGTTAAACCTGATAAGTTTTCTTAGGCCTGCGATGTTTCAAGTAAATACGAAATCAAAATCGTATCATTGTGCAAACGATTCAAACTGTTGCGGACGGCATACTTTAGTAATTTTGTGTGCGTCCGTCAGGCGTTCGTCGTTTCTCCCGACGTAGCAGAGACTGTACACAGGTTTACAAAGGAAGGAGAAGTGTGCTGTACACTGCTGTCAGGTATCGCGCATGAGATCGCGATTCAGGAAAGCCGATAGAACTAACTTCTCAACAATTTGCAGCCACACCCGGTGGCGGAAATGAGCCTGCAACTAAGTGTTGTAGATGATAAAATCGAGCCAGTGTCACCACTCCAAAACACCAATATTAAAATAAACTTAGTTACAAAAAGTTACAAGCTGAAACAGCAATCATCACGAGAAAGCTTTCACGCACCTTTCAAGCATACCTTATGTTTATCGACGGTACACCGTTCGGTGCGCGCTCCATTACTAATATGTTCCAAGCACATTCGAGAGGATGGCGTTGGGGAGAAGTCTTTTCGGTTTACGGATGCAACCCACTGCCGCCGAGATCGGGGTCGTGTGGAAAGCGATGGAGCTTAAAGACACTGCGAGCCGCACTCGCCTTGCCGGATTCCGTGCAAGCTACATAGTTCCTCAGACAATATTCGACACTTTCTGTCGTTATTTGTGCACCCTGTAACCGAGCAATGGTGTCCCGATGACCAGGGGACTGTCGCCATCCAAGCCCGCGGCTCTAATTAATTTCGGGAGTTTAAAACAGAGAAGAAAGCGCGAACGAAGTTTGGGCAGTGCAAACCCCCAATACCGGTTTAAGCTTCTCATCCGGGACTTTCACTCCTTCTGAGGCACCAGCAAGGGAAAAACGCCGGCATCCCTTTCCACTCTCGTCTCTCTCACCCGCTTCCAGTAAAAAGGTCCATATACGGCTCTGCTCTGCTTTAGCCCCGTTGAGCGCGCTTCTCACCGACCACCGGTGCTCCGCAGAAAAGCAACACCCGCGAAAGCTAGCTCTAAGATGTTGTTTCTCTGCAGTGCACCGGTGCTCGGAAAGAAGATGCGCTCAACGGGGACGGAAGAACTAAAAGTACGAATTACACAAAAACACTGTTCGAATTAAGCGGCCTATGAATAGATCGAAAACATAGCGGAAAAACCTAAGTTTTGAAATTTGTTTGGCTTGACCAGAAGTATTAGATTATCTGAATTTGAATTATCGCGAGCCTACTGTATATACTAAAGGAGATCTGGCTCAATTGAATGTGCTTAATATTAATGAATGGTTATCCGATTTTAATTTGCTAGTTTTATTTCTTAAGCACTTAAATTGGGTATTCAAATCAATGCAAATTTTTACTTTGGTTCAATTTATTGCAGGTTTGTTTTATATATCATGTATAGTAGAAAGGTGGGAGCTGGGACAGTTAGTAAGCACGTTGCTCGCTGACTTTAACCATTTATGCCATATACAATTTGTTGAGGTTGTGTATTGATTTCGAATCCTCTTCTGCTCTTTATTTCAAGCTGCCCTTACATGCGCCATTATGATACCAAACAAGTCTTCAATTAAAGGACAACTATAAGCACAATATAGACGGACAGCACAAGGACAACTATAATGTAAAATTTCTCCAAACTGAAAGCAAGGCATGCCTTCTTCCAATAAAGGCATTGTGGCAAAACTTCTTAATTGGTTCGTTTTTTCAGCTGTCATCTATTAGAACAGCTGATCTCACACAAGCAAGATCCTGGCAATAAGTAGTGCAGGTTGAGTGCTCTTTATCTTTTGCAAAGCAGAAACTCTTGTTTGTTTTCTCTAAAGGTGAAAAATTATACAAGTTCATAAATTGAATAACGGAGATATAAACTCTACAAACCAATCTATACCCCAAAGCTTCATGCGACTTTGGCTTGCATGAACATGAAAGCTGTTCGCACTAGACAACGAAGCACTATACCTTTCTGTATTTTTGAAGGCTATAGCTATGACCCATCCGCCCCAATGTTGAACCTCCGATACGTCAGGTGACAACCCCTTGCAGAGCTAGAGCACTGCCAGGGGAGTCGCCTGATATATCGAAGGTGCAGGAGTTACGCAAGGCACGTAGCTTTGGCCTTATATAAGGCGGAAAGTTAGAGTGCTCCGTTAATTAGTGCGGACAGCCTTCGTATTTCCTACGGATAGCTGTCCGTAATGTGGGCGACAGACGTTCCGTCGTTTTACGAAATTATATGCCTTGTTTTTACAGCCGGTTTAGTTTCTAGATTGCGGAAATCATGTAGGCACTGTTGAACCGGCAACATTTTCCGTAAAACGGGGCGAAAGTTTTTACAGTGTAGGAAAAGGACAATAGAAAAATAATAAGCCAAAACCTAGGAAAATAATGCAAATCTGTTAAGAATGCAGATGTTTTCTTTTTTTTCTTTTTTTTTGGGTGGGGGGGTGGGGGGGAGGGTTTACTTGGTTACGAACTCTTACCAGAAGTCAATGTTACTAAAACACTCAGTTGCAAAAAGTCACCCTTGAAACCTGAACCGCTAGCGTTCACCGATACCGAGCTAATTACGATAAAAGCGCCACCCTTTAGGGATGAGTTGAAACATGAACGTTGCTTTATATGGCTACTGCTAGAGTCACTGAATGATCTCAGAGTACCCAAAACACCCAGGCTCGAGGTGCCAAAATGGTGGCTCCATCTTTTTGTTTTTTTACTGCGGTCACTGTGAGGTTTTTAAATTTTTTTGCATAAAACAGTGGGAAAAAGTTTTTTTTATAGACATTTTATTGGAGATGAGTACAAAATGTCAGGACCGTGATGTTTGCAAACAATTTTAGTGTACAGGGTTTTGCGGCACAATTAATATTGTTCTTATACAGCCAAGTCTTACCGGTGAACTCAGGTAGCGCGGTATGTTTGGGAGAAGACCGGTAGCGCGTCTCAACCTGGGTGCGTCATAACTTAGGTGATAAATCGTGTCGCGTGCGCCTGAGAGACGGAGATTGGCCGCCCTGTAACCCCTTCCACTGTATACGTTTCGGCGCCGAAATGACCTATAAAAGCCAAGAATTGAACAATACAGAGGATGAAAGTAAACATCTTCGACAGAAATCTGCCTGGTTTGGGGAACAGTATGAAAAGAGAAAGAAAACTCAAACCAAAAGTTTCGAAACAAACAGTTCCCAACGTTTCGGGGTCGACATATTGCACAAAACATCAACTCGGTAGAAGAGGAAGGAGAGGTCGAAGCTCGCGCTGTCCCATTCCATTTTTAGTCACCCCTGAAGAAGGAGTCAAGTCGACCCCGAAACGTTGGGAACTGTTTGTTTCTAAACTTTTGGTTTGAGTTTTCTTTCTCTTTTTCATAATACAGAGGATGGTATCAAATGCGATACTCCGGCTACTGGGAGGTGGCTGCACCGCACTTGCGCGGCTCGACCAGAGCTCTATCCTAAGGTGAGCGGCCAACATTTGGCTAAAGGTGAACGGACCAGCTAAATACAATATAAGCGCCAGCCCTTAGCGACGAGTTTAAACATGAACGTTGCTTCATATGGCTACTGCTAGAGTCACTGAATGTTCCCAGAGTACCGAAACTCCCAGGCTCTATACCTTTCCGGCTGAGCTCTGGCTAAAGGTGAACGACCAAGCTCTGACCAAAGGGGAACGGATAAGCTCTGGCCAAAGGGAATGGCCAAGCTCTGGCGAAAGAGGAACGCCCAAGCTCTGGCCGAAGGTGAACGGCCGTGCTCTGGCCAAAGTGGACGGCCAATGTACGGAGTGCCCTCGGCCTTTCGTTGTCGAATGCATAGGACGTTGGCCACTTCTCGAAAGTCCTCTGGCCGAAGGACAGCATCCACGTTCAAGGGCCACATTAGATGTCCAGCAGAGCTCTTTGACCAGATATCGGCCGACTCTGGCCAAGAATGAACGGCCGACCTCTGGCTAAGATGAACGGCCAATAGGCGGATTATACTCGACCGTTCGTGGCCGAGTGCACTAGGACGTCAGTCACTTCTCGAAAGTCATTTTGCCGAATGATGGCCGATGGGCAATATCGACGGCCAAGGACCATATTGGACGTCCTGCAGAGCTCTTTGACCAGGTATCGGCCGTCAAGAGGTGCCTGGCCATACGATCACCAGCCGTCGGTTGGCCGTCCCTGTGTGTGCTCCTTGAGAAGATTTCAGTCCTGATGCATTATGGGACCCTCTCAGTGCTTCAAACCCCTTCAGCCGGTCAGACTCTTCAGCCCAAATCCCTAACCCCATCAACATTTAGACGCCCAAATGACTGAGAACCATGAACAAAAAATGCGGTTTCAAACGTTATTGAAAATTTATATCAGACATTGAGTTTTACATGCATGTTGTAACTAAAAATACAATAAGAACTAACGTTTGCTCAAACCCGGGCCGGAAACGATCTGATTAAATAGTGACGACCGAGTTATTTGTCACAAAAATATACTTGAAAGTACTTGAAATGCCGCTGGGTAAATTGATGATATATGGTAGTTCAAGTAATAAAACCGAGCAAGTGCACCACACGGACACATACACCCTGTCAGTTAGCACGTTTATCGAAAACCATGAGCGTGCAAGCAACATCCGCCGCCGTTGAAAAATCCTTGGCATAAACACGGTGTCATCCCTGATGCCGTCGCGACGGCGTATCGAGCGTATTTTTCGCTCGCTAGATGCTTCTGAAGCTGGACGTAAGAATAGGCGCAAAAAACAGCGCCGGACAGCCACCGTCATCAACCGTCTCACGACCCACAGTGCCATAACCCCGGTGTGCAGGTACTAATGCGGTAGGACCCTGACCCAGACTGCCACGCCTGCGGCGAGTGGGCCGACACCGGCCACCTCCTCATGGAATACGCCGAACACGATGATGCTCGGGCGGTGCTGACGGCGGCCTTCGACGCACTGGGCTTCCCCCGATGAAACAGGAAAAGAAGCAGTGCGACCGAACGGACTAAAACTGGCCAAAGAGCGAGCCCTCAAGCCCATGCTCAGTGCCTGGAGGAAAGCGGCCTGCCCCAGACATCCACGCCGTTAGCAACAAGCAATCGGCTTTCGAGGGGACACAAAATGACTATCACAGCCTCCCCAGCCTCCTGGCACCACTCTAGTCCGCCGACCGCTGGAGTAGGGCCTGGCTGGCCCTGCATTCTGTCTCCAGCGCCGGGTGGGGGAAGTGCAGCCCTCCTTTGTCGCGCCATGGTTGGCGGCGCACCCTACAGATGGGCGCAAACTCTCAGGGGGCTTTTGCCGCGGACAAATCTCGCCTCACAATAAGACCGAGCGGACAGGAATCGCGACTCCTGCGTTTTCCTTTCAACGCCGCTCTGCCGGCGCCTCGTCATTTCTTCACATGGGGCATTCGCCCTCGGTCGCCTCCTTGGCGACCGGACACCTGCAGGCAGTGACAGGCGGGCCTATGAGCCCATACCTACAATTGCCTCTTCCCTTTTCAACTACATCGCCTACACACATACACACACACAAACGCCTCCTGAATTTCCAAAACTCGCGTGGCCACCCCAACCAAAAATGGTTAGGCGGCTTCCCCGTTGCATATATCCTGAAGGATCATGTGATCTCCACCACAAATCTGTTAAAACGATTTTGATGGGTGGTGTGGTTTCATAGATACAATTAAAACAGTCGTCACAGACCTCTCAGAAAGCTATGACGGTCTCTTACATTCTTTCGGAATTCCTACAGTGTACGTCAGGCCTTTTAGAAAACTTTTATGGACATCTCAAACACATAACCATCTTGGATTAGTACGTCAGAACATCTAAGAAATCCTGGTGGGCCCCATAGACGGATTTTGAATTGGGAAAGGTACTGCAACTTCATAGGGATCTCCATGTAAACTGGTGTTTTCTCACTGACGTACACAAAAAATATCTACCCAAGTTTATTGCCAGGTTCACCAATGAGCAAGGCTACTTGGATCCTAGAAATTTCTTCGCAGAGGCCACGGCCTCCCATTTGAGAACCATCGACTAAGACGGTTGACATAGTTTAGCGGGCTTTGTATCGACCGAATGACCCGCGGCACAATATACAGATTTAAGCTTCTTCCGTAAAAACAAACGTTCCGCAAAATATTTTGGTTTTCGAATGTAAAATGAATATTTACCCCGATTCCGAAATAGTTGGGAAGGTCGGGTGTCGGGTCACGATGCTTCCAACTAGGCCCGACCCTAGACCGACGCAGTTCGGGATAAATCGGCCTGAACCCGACCAGAACACGAAAAGGTGCTCTCAATTATTTGCCTGAGCCCGACGCGATTGTCGGCCTCGTGCTTGCAGGCTAGCCTGAGCCTGAGCAGATTTCTACTTTCAGGCACAAAGACGCTCCCAAAAGTGTCAGACTGTGGCACCGTATCTTCGAAAGTTTCATCACGCGAAAGGACGTGAAGTGGCTGAAAAGAATCATAAATTGCTTGTGGTTGTAAAAAGGATTTGTAGAGGTTGGATAATTTTTCACACCAGTCACTAGCAAAGGCGCACGTACGTCAATGTTGATGACTGAATGAAAGATGCCGTAATAAACAAAAGGTAGTATACCATTAGGCTTGTCCCAGTGACGAGGGCTCCAGTGGGAATGACCAAGTAAAAAGTGCCAACTTTTGGCGCACGACTAGGGATGTGAATGAGCGGATATTTTAAATGATTTTCATCCCTTGCGTTGCTTGAGATCTTACATTGTATACAAGGATCATTAAAAATTATCTGTACAATCCAATCAGTACGCATCTCTCAAAAACCTTCCAAAATCCAAGTCAGTCATAGATTATTGCGTAGGCAAACCCTTGTCTGATATGAAGATAATTTGCCACAATATCCACTGTCACTCGTGTGCCGACAGAGTCAGCCCACTTGCTCAATGTTATCATCACTCGTGGTAACGAATGTGCGTCAGCTACATCGCCACTCTACTATCTTAAATGTGTGTGCGCCGAAAAGTGGAAGGGAGACAGTAGCTCTCGATCGCTAAAGCCGTTGTGCGGCTGTTGACCCCTATAACACACAGCTCTGCTGGCTCTATGGTTGCACTATTTTATAGTTTGTTTGCAAAGCAAGCTAGTTCCACATCTTCCTTCTTACCCACCGTAGGTAGCCACTTTGAAAGTTGATTTGACGGTGCATGGCCGCCCTTTTTGAGTAAGCCATAGATTGCTGCGTGGAAATGTGTCTCTGAAACAAAATTCTACAATTTTTCTGCCTAAAAAACATTCAGTAGTTTTTAGAATATAAGTTCCTCAAAGTGGCGATATCGATACCTTATAAAACCTTCGACGACAATTAAATTATGGCGTGATCTCAAACGTCTTTAAGACTGAAGCTCCGGCTAGTTGGTGGCATGTGTCTTAAAACGGTGGGTATGGAACACATAAATAGCAATTACGGCTATTGTTACCATCAGAAAAAAGTAAAGCCTACCTTCTCCATAAAAAAAAATATTCGTGAGGACTGCGTTTATGACGGGCTTCCTAAAATCGCTACAATTTATACTGCATTAAGGAATAACATGTAACACGTAAACACAGGATGTTTTTTCTGCGACCGGCTGCGACCGAAACGGTGATACATCGAACTTCCTTTTACCAGCTGCTGGAGATAGAGTCAAAGACCTGAAATGGCTGCCATGATTGTCCCAGGCTCCAAGCAGATTTTTCCACTCATCATGCTCGTGAACAAATAAGCAATTTTTTTAGTGGTATATTGTTTTCTAGAATAAATAGTACTGATAAGTATATGAAAACTTAACACAAGGGAGGGACGATAAGCGGACATTTACATGCTTCGACTTACAGACAGAACTGAACATACAATATTTTTAAAATTAGCACGCCGTAAAGCAAGTAAAGTAATGCGTTAAATTTGTTATTTGTCGAAAGTGATAATTATTTTTAGTGGTTTTAGTTGACTTCTACCAACACGCAAAATAGTCCATATAGAGTTTTTTGTTTGCTGCCCCAGATTCATGTGTGATACACAGCGATTACTTGTTAAAAGTTAGTTTTCGATTTCATTTGCAGGCACATGTGAGAACCTAAAAAGGAAAAAATGCTGCCCACGCGGCGGAGGAGATGTACCACTACCAGTCGTATCTTGCACATCTGCATGATCCCAAAGCATTCTTTGTTCGTGCTGATTTTCTTTTTTGCCCTATTCGATGTATAATTATTAGAATTGTGTTCGTCCCCTTCCGTGTTCCTGAGTCTCGGGTTTCGATTACCTTGAATGCTAAATATGTTTTCCTGCTGCTGCCTACGTAACGGGTTCAATACCCCGTCAAACTTCTCTACAGCAGTTTTTTGTGTGGAGGCCCCTCCGGATAAAACCTGTAGAGAATTGTGTTATAACAAGCTGAACAAATGCCTGATTTCGCGAAGTTTGTTGAAATGTGGGTCCTTCCTACCTCGTCCGGTTACTAGCTATTTGTTTCCTAATATATATCCCCAGCACGTGGGCGGTCTTTTCTATCTCTGTCTCCTTCCTGTGTTGCCTTTGCGCTACATTGTAATTAAGCATCTAGGACATTCTGTTAAATACGTTGCGAGCGATATGTCTCGCCGAATATCCAGCATCGTCCTAAGAAAGCACTGCACCGAAGTAAAAATGATAATGCTAGTGATTTCAAGCGATGGAAACAGTGCACATAAGGACGACCAGGAAAGGAAGGAGCACATACGCAGCGCTAAGATTCAACTGAGTTATGTTTTGTTAATCAATCGTTATAGACGTATACTCTCAGAAATAGGGGTGGGGTACCTACACACCTTGTCCCATATACGACACCCCCAAAATTACAATTTGACGTTTAGTCTATTGAAATCGAACCAATCAATCAACTTTCACGAGCGGCTTGATAGTCGAGTGACACAACTTATTAAAATAGCTAATGTACGAATTAAACACTACACGAAACCACTCAATCTTTCATTGGCACTTCTGTAAAACCTTGTTGTTTATTTTAGTCTTTAATACGTACGTTAACTATTTAGCAAATCCTTTGACACAGGTATCGAACTACTCGTAAAAGTTGGTATCGTAAGTCTGACGTCAGTGAACTGAACGTCGAAAAGTAGTTTTGGGGTATCATATATAAAACAAAGGGTCTAAGTACTACAGCCCCTATTTTTTAATGTATATAAGGTGGCCACAGTGGGTCATTGCGCTGTAAAACGAACTGGCAAAATTGGTGCCCGCACAATGAAAGCTTAAACTTTGACCGAATGTGTATGAAGTAGTGGATTTTATCGTGTGAAATTTGGAGAGAGCTTCTAGTTCGCGTGAAAGATGAGACTAGCAGATTTGCCAGTGTAAACAACGATGGTGTTTGCAGACAACAGTGTGAGCGATCGGTTCAACGTCTGGTGCTATCTCCCAATAGGCGACGCAAGGAGACAACAAAGTGCATCATCGACTTTCTTGGCCTATATGGATCTGTATGGCGACTATATGGAGACTCTGCAATAAATTAAATAGTAATTCATTCCCTTCGGCGCTTTACTGTGACACCGCTTTGTTACTCCCATGACGTCCCGGGAAAAGTTGAATCGTTTTGAGTTCATCAGGCACATGCGCAGGTCTCATCACTGGCTCCTGATTGGTGTATACGTGAACGCAGTAAATATAAATATAAACTGCACGTCTGTCTGCAGGCGTGCAGTTTTAAAAGCAGCTGCGTCTGGCGGAACATCACCAACGCAATTGCTCATCAGCTTTGAACTGTCGAAACGAATACGAGTAGAACGGTCGAGTTAAAAATGTCGAGGATGTGTGTTGCGAGTGAAGATGACGTCGTAGTTACGATTGAAGACATCGAGCGACTTGGAACCTCTACGTTTGATGCAACCGGCCGGGCCTATTACAACAGCGGCATTGGACTGGAGAACACACTTAGGGAGAACGTCGCGGCTTTCTCCAGGTATGGTAGAGCACTGCACGGGCTTATTTTTTGAGGCACGGCGCGGCCCGTGCCCGCTGAATCTTATTCTTACTCGACCCGAACACAACACCGTGGGATGCCCACCTATCAGGCCCGGCCTGGACCCTGCCGAATGGGACGCCTACCGAATCAGGCCCGGCCCGGGCCCGACTCGGCCCGGGACGGGCAGGTGCATCATCTCTTGAAATGAAAGCTTTACTGAGAAGGTGTTGGTATATTTGATTCCTTTAGCCTAATCTGTAGATTTGTTTAGCCTAATCTGAAGAAAAACATATACCTCGTATAGCAAGAGGTGGGCTGACCAGATCAGTCTATACAATGGCAATTATAACTCAAAAGCTGGTATAACGCAACAATGCATTATGTTTAGGGAAATATTGGCAAATTTTGGTGGAGATCGTAAAATTTTGCTTTCTGCTTAAAATATACCTACGTGTCTTCTGCCAATCCTAGCGTGTGGCCGTGACAAACCTTGGCGGCATATTATAGGCTGAAGTTCACGTCGCCGCATGCTTTCTCTGCGAATCGACGGGTTTAACGCTGCTCGTTTTCTTCGAACTTGTTCTGTGCGACTGCCATTGCGCAGAAAAAAGATAAAAAACTAACGCGTGTTTTATAGATTTGGATGTCAAAGAACACTTCTAAGCGGTATTCGCCAAAAGTACAAAGATTGTTGCTTCGCCGCTTTAACTTTGCAACATGTATTGACGTTTACCATAAAGCAGAAAAGGTGTCTATGAGGGAACAGCTTGAACACAAAACACATACCCACAGACAGGACAGGACAGGACATACACTAAGCTGACTATCAACTTTTTAATACTTCTTGTTCCTCCACCTCCTCTTCTTCTTAGTCCCTTCGAGCATTCCACGATTGCGAGGTAAGATGTAATTTTTATGATTTTTTTTGAAAATAACAAAGCATAATTTGCAGTACATATAAAAATAAATCATAGCTTCTTTATAGACATACAGGATATGTACAGTCGGCCGTAAAAAAGATTGACACAAGTGATTCGTGGCCGGTACGGTAAAACCGCCACACGCGGCGCTATATTTCGCTATAACACGGGGAACGAGAGTGGTCGGAACGTTCCCACTTTTGAATCGCAGGGGTGCTTCGAGAGAGAGATAATTATCGTTTGTAGCAATTCCTTTTTTTTTTCGTGCAGCCTGTTTATCACGGCAGCTCCGTTTATCACGGCGTCGTTTGTGACGGTAGGCACTGATAAAAAAAGGATAGCGCTGTTCTCCCCGAGCGAGCAAAAACAGAACACATGTGCGCAGTCAGGCTGTGTTGTTTCGAAACCGCGCTTTGGGAACGGTGTGTCGACGTCCCCCGTGCATCCAAGAGAGGACGAATCCGGCAATCGCGATCCCAGCCTGCTTACGCTATTGAAGCGCCCCGTGTCGCCTTATCGCCGGCCAGGCCATCGCTCCCTTGTGTCAATCTTTTTACGGCCGACTGTACTATTCCATTCCACACAACAGGCTCATTTCAATTCTACGAGAAAACATTGAAAAACAAGACATCACAATATTGCAAAACCGTGACGAATAAGTTTGGACACCTTCTTAGATCAACTAGCTGTGTATTTAAAGGCGATAGTGGTAGATCATAAAAACCGACAATATGTTCAAAAGAGTGGTGTGTGCATTGTCTCTAAGGTTGCTCCACATCTGCGTGATGTGTTTTTGGCAGCATGTGGCAGAACCACCCAGAAAAACCTGGGTGACAAAAATACTAAGGCAATATTCAGGTATGTTGATAATGTTTTGTTACTGTGCGATACAGATATTGGAGACGACAGTACTGCGTGTTTGGACAATATCTTGGAAATATTTCAAAGCAGTTGTTCGGAACTGGTTTTACTCATAAGCTGCCGGAAGGAAACTCAACCAAGTTCCTCGACCTTACTCTGGAGTTCAGAAACGATCGCGAATTCTGGAGGAACAAACCCCGTTTATGCACAATGGTTCTTCCCTATGACTTCGTGCACTCAGAGACAGTTAAACACTGTATTTCTACCACGGCCCTTATGTCTGCCATAAACAAATCGTTCAATCATCAGGTTGAGGCAAATTTTCAGAGACAAGTCTCTCGTCTAAAGGTATCCGGATATCCTGACGATCTCCTGGTAGGCGTGTGTGAAACTATGCGCAAAAAGGCTGAAGCGCGTGTCATCAAGAAGCAAAGACAAAAGTGAGGCAGACAAAACTCAAAAAAAAAAAATCGTGGTCATTCTATACATGCATGGGATCACTCAATAAATAATAAAAAAAAAGGTTGCAAGACGACAAAACATTGACGTGGCATGCTTTGCCCCAAACAAAACGTACTTTATGTGCCGCAGAGTAAAAAAAAAAAAAAAGCCATGCAACATTGCTCAGGGGACACGATATGCCCAGTGTAAAGCAGGTGTTGTTTACAGCATTCCTTTATCTTGCGGAACATGTTGCATAGGCCAAACGGGATGGTTTATCAACGATAAAACAAGAGAACATGCAGCGGCAGTGAACTGCACATCAGCAGGCCATCTGTCAGCCCACTGTAGGACATGTGATTGTAAACCAGCCTTTACCAACGTGATCGGTTTTGCAAAAAAATAAAAAGTTCCAACGCGCGAGAGATGCTTGAGGCACTAGCCTTCGAAGAGAGCTGACAGGAATGTGTCAGCAGTCCGTCCATCACGCTGCACAGTAAAGAAAAAACAATATCTACGGTGTGTTGCGGTTTTGGGCTGGTGACTCATGAGGAAAGTCATGGGAAGAAGTTCTCAAAACCATAGCCTTCTTTATACTCAGAAGGCCTGGCATTCGATGAAGGAAACATAGAATGCCCAGTCGCAAATTTGGAGTGTAA
Source organism: Ixodes ricinus (assembly GCA_037355805.1). Taxonomy (NCBI): domain Eukaryota; kingdom Metazoa; phylum Arthropoda; class Arachnida; order Ixodida; family Ixodidae; genus Ixodes; species Ixodes ricinus. Next base: position 60,280 of record JAZHYW010035527.1, read on the forward strand.
GGATCTGGTAGCACAAAAAATTTATTGGGGAGTCTGGTATTCAGTGCACAAATTTTGCAGCGGCGAGGACTCGAAGCATGACTTTCCAACCCGACGAGAAAAGAAGCGGTAGCCCGAGGAACGCGAGAAGCGGACATTCCATCGCTCGGGACAAGTGTGTTTCGGCGTCTCGCCGCAGCGGGGCGCCCGTTACATGACTCTTGTCTGCCGCTCTACCTTTTACTTTCGGCGGCCACGTCACGTGACGGCCTGCCAGGTTTTGTCAGTGTAGAGAAGGCTATGTCAAGACAATATACATGGTATACTGATGTTAGTGACTCGAACTGGAAATGTATGGTGCTGCTTGGGCAGTTGCAAATATTTTTTTTTTCAATTTTTGCTTATGTAGTATATTTTTGTAATTACTTTTTTTTTGTTTTCATTTCGTCTATGATTTATTTTATAGGTACTTCTTATTATGCTTTGTTCTTTTTAAAAAAATCTAATAAGTGTATCTTATCTCGAAATCGTTGAATGCTCGAAGGGACTAATAAGGAGAAGAGGTGGAGGAAGCAGTATTAAATAGTTGATAGTCAGCACTGTGTACGTCCTGTCCTGTCTGTGTATAAGTGTTTAGTGTTCAAGTTGTTTCCTCATAGACATGTACCAACTAGCTCAACTCAAACCGGTTATTCAGAACAGGTGGATCATCCGCCGATAGCCTGTTCTTCTGCGCGTCTTCTGCCTGCTCTTGAACGCTTGTCCCGTCAACAGCTTCCTCGTCTTCGATATTTGAGCAATATTTCCTGTTGTAGCATAGTTCCCCAGCGGCTGTGACTCCACGCGCGATCCTTCGCATTGCCCCACAACTATGTGCGACTTACAGGGAGGCGCCGGTTCCACGGCGGCCATCCTGAACAAGCTTTTAGTTCAACCACTAGATGGCGGCACCCATCCGTGTGCCCAAGAATTTTGCACGTGGCCACTGATGTTCCTCCTCTACTCTTAATTTCCTCCTTTCTGCTGCTCGCCCATACACGTTCAGCGCTCAGCGCGTGCTCTCGCCGATACATCTGCCAACAACGGTGCCAGGGATACTATGCTCTGTTTCATCTTATGCTGTACCTCAGAGAAGGCAAGAAGTGCGAGCTCATAGCGTTGGGAGCTGCTCTTGAAGCCCGAGAGCTTGTGCCACCGAGATGTGCCCTAGAGCAAAGAGCTCGCGCTTGTAGCCTTTCCTGCGGTACATCATCAAGCGAAACAGAGTATAGTAGTGCCCAGTTCGCCCACAAGCGGAGCCCAGCTAGCTCATCTACCCGAGCGAGTGCCAAGTTGGGCAAATTTTGTTCTTTGATACTAGCCTTGTTCCGCGCTGCAGGGTTGGCAAAGCGATTTCGTTAGAGGCTCACGAGCCAGTAGCCATCGTTTTAACTATTTATGATTTTAAAACATATTCAATCAATCAATGAAAAATGTTATCAAACGATAAAGAACATATTAAGACGTACCTTGTCAGCATTTCGTGAACGAAAGAGCTTTTGCACGACATAAATGTTTAAATTCATTTTCACTCTAAATTAGAGCGCAGCTGACATAACAGGTCACTGAGGCCAATCAAGCAGAGCCAAGAAACACTACGTCACAGAGCTCGACGTCTTTAAGCGCGTTTGTTGTTACCGGTTAAATCAATTGAGTGCCAACCAAGCACCATGGCCATGGGCTTTTCGTATGCGTGTGTGTGCTTTTCTACGTGGTAGTCTTCGACTGCATTTCGATTTATGAAAAAGCAAACAATAGTAGCTGCATTTTTTTAAGACGGGTGCTTAAAGAGGCGCTAGGGGATGCCGCTTAAAGAAGCGGCATTCCCGGGCATCGTCAACAGCAGCGCGACAGCGGGTGTCAACGATCTTATCATCACATGGTGGCAGCGGTGGGATACGTCATGAAACCAGGTGGCGCGGGAAGGCGCTCTTTTGAGTCGTGGACAGACCGGCTTGATCCGAACAAAGCTGCCAAGCTGGGAAAGCCATCTGGCGACTGGGTTTCGGGTTTCGGCGACGCCGTGTTTACGGAAGTGGGCGGAGGGGTGATCAACCTGGTAACGGGGGAGGGCGAGTCGGTAATTGGAGAAGACGGAGAGGGACGCTGCCTACCCGACGCCGGGAAGAAAAGACGAGAATGTTAGAGGAGGAGAGGCAGGGGCCGAAGAGGGCAGAGAGACAGGAGTTTGGAGGTGAGTCGACCGGGGGAGTTTGATTGAGAAGCATCGAGAGAGATTCAAGATATGAAGAATGAGTCGGGGGAGTCGATGAGAGGTTGAGAGAGATATATATCTGAGCAGCGACCACGGAGTTTGAAGAATGAACTGCACTTTTGTTTATATTGTAAATATTGTGTAAATACCACGCATATTAAACCAGTTATACTCGAAGCGTCACCGTTCTTGGATCAACTACGAAGAAGAGGCGCAACGTGGGCGACAGCGGCATCCCCGGGCATCGTCAACAGCAGCGCGACAGCGGGTGTCAACGATCTTATCATCACATGGTGGCAGCGGTGGGATACGTCAAGTCCCTGCATCTGAGCGTTGGTGGCACATGACTGAGGCGAGAAGGACACTGTCTTCGCGAACAAAAGATCAGTAAAAGGGTTGATAACTGGGCTAGTTGGTAGTTAGACATTTGAACGGTATTAGCGCACGCGTATGGAGAAGAGAGAAGAGACAGGAAAGAGAGCTACTCACAACTATATTTACAAAGATGAATAGAAGGAAGAACATCGTCAAAATCCCCATAAAGATGACAAAAGAAAGAAAAAGAAGCAGAAATATAAAACACAAAGTCGGGTGTTCCCTCGCGCGCACAAGCTTGAGGCACTGGTTCTTTGATTAAACACCAAAACCTTTGTTGGCCGTTACGTTGTCGTGGTGCAGGATGTATTTACATCAGTCCTGGCTCGTGCAGGGTCATCTTTGTCAGAGGGGAAGACGAACACCTCATCCGTGGTCGGTTGTCGCTTTGTCATCGTGCCTGATGTCTTGCGGCACCCGTGACTCATGCGGGTTCTTCATTGTCCGTGTTAAAAAGTCCGTTTCCTTGATTGTTAATGCTACCGATGCAACACTTATTCATTTATTAACAGCGGATATGATGTGGACACAATTTTTCGGGTCAATTTATCTTTGTGCCTCTCTAGGATTATTGTTTCCCCGAATAGCGGATTGCAACTGCACTCTTTGCAATGTGTTGCAAGATGTCCTCCCACTGTGGCTCTCAGAGAATAATCATGTTCGCGTAGTCTGTCATTAAAACATCTGCCTGTTTGACCTACGTAGATCTTGCCGCACGAAAGTGGAATCTTGTACACTACGCCTGAAGTGCACGGAACAAAAGGTTTGGCATGTTTTTAGTGCACTTGTGTCTTGTGGCACCTTCGGCTAGCGAGTTGACTCTAGAGCAAATTTTGCTCATTTTTCGCGGGGCTGAAAAAACCACTCGGACCCCATAACGACTTGCTACGTTTTTTTAAATTGTGTGAAGTCTTGTGGAGGTACGGGATTACCACAGGTCTTGTCTTTCCTACATCTGGTTTGTTGGCTTGGAGGCCTTTTGCCTTTTTCAACAAGGTGTCCGCTACATTAGCCAGTAGTGGTAACGGATAGCTGGCTTTTCTGAGTCTTTCAACCTGCATTGAGAAGCTGGCTCCCATTGTGCGGTAACATGATTTCTTTAGCGTTCAAACCGTTCAAACAAAAGATCAGAGTCTGTGAAGGGGAAGTGCACTGTTCGGGGACTACGGGACCCTGGAAGACTCCAAGCGGTGAGCGACAACCGTTATCATGGACGAGAGATCGCGCGTAGTTTTGTTGGGTTTGAACAAGAAGCAGTTGAGAGCGAAGTGTTCAGAGCTCGGCATTGAGCGCGTGGGGTCATTAAGAAAACCGGAGCTTGTACAGTGCATTTTGGAAAATCAAACTGACGGTGACGCGAGGGGCGGACATGAGCGAACTTCGTGGCAATCTACGTGACGAAGCATCGCCTGTCATAAGTGAGCATGCCGGGCGCTCCCCAGATCACCATGAGTGGGAACTCAAAATCCGCTCACAGGAGCTGGAGCTGGAGATTCTACGAATGAGGGCTGAGGAGCGGAGCGGCGGAGACAAATCTATGTTGAGTTCGGGCCAGTGTAAGAATCAGGAGAGTCACGGGGACGTGCGCCGCTATGTCAAGCTCCTCCCGCCCCTTGGGGAAAAAACGGACATAGAGACGTACCTCGATACGTTTGAGACAATCTGCCAGAGCAATCAGATTCCGCCGGAGCTACAGGCTCGCGTTTCGGTGTCGGTACTGACAGGAATTGCCCTTAAGGCATATTCGGAGCTACCCGTTGCTGAGGCAACTGACTATGAGACTGTAAAGACGGCGCTTCTGGCGCTCTACCACCTGAACGCCGAAGCGTACCGGATCAAATTCAGAAGCACCAGCCGGGGTCCGGACGAATTGTGTATGGAGTGGACAGCCGAAATTTGTCGCTGTTTTGACCGGTGGATGAAGGCGGAAAAGGTAGATGACATGGCTAGGATGAAGATCCTGATAGTCATGGAGCAAATGGAAAAGGCGCTACCGCTGGAGGTAGTCACCTGGGCCCGAGATCGTCGACCAGCGACCCATGACGAGTTCGCTAAGCTTGTTGACCGGTACGAGGAGAACCGGAGATCTCAGGAGGTTCAAGCAGTGCGCAAGGAGTTGCAGTCTTTCCCGGTCATGCAGACCAACAGTTACTCGAGGCCGACCGCAGTTGGTTGTTTTAATTGCGGCAGGATGGGCCTCATGAAGAATGAGTGTTGATTCGCGCCGACTTGTTTCAATTGCGGGAAAGCAGGACACGTGAAGCGGGACTGCGGGGCTGCTCAGAGACCAAGAGAAATGATTGAGAATGGGCGACTGTCGGCCGCGAGGAACGCAAACAGGGCAAACTTGCCTCCCCAGACTACGATGGTTCATACGAACAGTGGTGTCGCCGGAAGTGATTCATTCACGCGGTTCTGTTGGCCGGTGATAATAAATGACGCAGTGGAAATGGGCTTCCGAGACACAGGTAGTACTATTACGCTTGTTGACGAGTCCTTGGTTCCTCCAAAACAGCGGCTCGAGTCGCACGCCAATATCAACATGCTCGAGGGTACAGTGGTGCGCCCCCTTGCGAAAGTCCGGGTGTCAGGGTTGGCACTAGGAAAGGGGCCTGACGCGAATCCCGAGGAGTGCGTGGTGGCACTGTGCGGGGGTGAACTGCCAAGTGGAGCAAAAGTCCTCCTCGGGAACTATCTTTTCGCAGACGACAGAGGATTCACCGATCCCATTGCCACTGCTGCGGGGAACGAGGTGGTGAACGCGTCAGATGACTGTAAGTAGGTGCCTGAAGTGTTGGGACACACAGAGGTCACGTGTAGCCTTGACAAGGGATCGGAAAAGACATTGGTGACAACTCGTGCGCAGGAGAGGGAAGTGCAAGCACAGCTGGCAAGGGACGAAAGACGGGATGATGGGGAACAGGGAGCGCTGACCACGTTGGGGAGGCTCACCATTGACGTCAGTGATGTGATCGAAGAAAATGCGGGCGATAAGGGGATGGACAATGGAAAAAGCGAACGGAATGCTAGTATCGAGCTGAGTTCGTCTTTTAGGACGGAGCAAGCCAAGAGCTGTTGCGTATGGCCCGTGTCGGGGTTAAACGCCGTTATGAATGCCCCCACCATCCCGACCATATTCTGCAATGTCTGCACCTGGGCGTTTGTTTTCGTCGAGCGCCTCTCGCGGGCTAAGGTCGTCTGACTCAGCGAGCCTGGCGCCATCGTCGCTTCGGAGGCACGGCTGCCCAGCGAGCGCACCAGACGGGCGCCGAACATCGGAGCGGCGAAAACAACGGCTCAGGTTTCACGACCGAAACACCAAGGCACGAGCCGGGGCGATGAAATCATCCAGACGCCTTCATTCAACGCGTAGGCACGAAGGGTCGAAAGTCGCCACGTTACGTCTCGGCCCCAGACGATGTTTTGACCCGCTGCGCGCATTCCAACAAGCCGGTGTTTTGGTGAGACTTTCGGCGCCGTCTAGACCAACAGTGAAGTGTTTACGGCGGCTCAGTGTGCGTAATAATGGAATGTGGGGCGGTGTTTAAACGGGACACTTTTCTGTGATTGGCCGACCATCTCCCGATGTGGGGGTCCCTACCTAGGGACCTAGGGAGAACGAAGGGTTTAAAATGAGCGAACTTCGACATGCAAACGTTCTTCTCTGTTCTTGAACCAACTGTACATCATGTAAATAAACAGTGTACTTTTCGAGAGAGATCGCGGCTCATCGTTGCTCCCGCTGAGCTCTAGCCCGGTGCCTGGCTCGAGTCGCCCCTCCACCACCAAGGACACCGCTCGGTCCCAACAGGACCCAGAGCTGCAAGGCTGGTGAGAGCAGGCTGAGAAATCACGCGGGGGATTTTTGGTGTCTCGGGGCCTCCTCTATAAGCAGTTTGTCAGAGATCAAGATAGCAACATGGAGCGAAGAGTTGAGGTTCTGGCCCTTCCAGCCGTCTGCCGACCGACAGCTCTGAGATTTGCCTACGACTCGACGGCAGCGGGTCACCTGGGCGTAAAGAAAGCGATAGCGCGGCTTGAGGAGCGCTTCGTGTGGCCAAACTTGTCACGCGACGTACGGGAGTACGTGCGGTCATGTGATGTCTGTCAACTCCAAGCGAGGATTCGTACAGCTGACAGAGCTGAGCTGCACCCTGTGCCCATTGTGGGGGTGCCTTTCGAGGAGGTCTCGATGGACATTGTGGGCCCCATCGAGCCCAGATCCAGGAAACTAAACAGAGTTATCCTCGTCCTGACGGACAATGCCACAAGATTCTCGGAAGCCATCCCGCTCCGCAATGCGGAGGCGACAACCGTTGCGCAGGCTCTTTTTGAGATTTTCGCCCGAGTGGGCATCCCGAAAGTGGTGCGGAGTGACTAAGGAACAAACTTTACATCGGCAGTGCTTAGGGAGCTCTGGGAGAAGCTTGGGGTAAAGAAAGACACAGTTCACGAGCGTTTACCATCCAGAGGGGAACGGCCAGGTGGAAAGATTTAATGGAACCCTCAAGAGGATGTTGGCCAAATACATAGAGGAGAAACCCGCGGACTGCGATGAGATCCTTCCGTTTTCGCTTTTTGCCTACCGGGAAACACCGAACGAAACAACGGGCTTCAGCCCGTTTGAGCTGCTGTATGGGCGGCACGTTCGCGGACCGTTGGATGTCTTACGAGAGGCCTGGGAAGGCCCAGAAGGTCCAGGGCTGCAATCGACATCGGTTATCGAGTATCTGAACAAGTTTCGTCAACGAATGGACGACGTGTTTGCACTAGTAGAGACGCCAGCGGCCAAGATGCAGCGCAAGCAGGGGTGGTACGACGCAAAATCCCGGAAACGGGAATTCCAGAGCAGCGACCAGGTCCTCGTCCTTCTGCCATTAACAGAAAAAAGTTGTACGCCGAGTGGAGAGGACCGTTCACGGTAGTGGAGAAGCTGTCTCCCGTCGATTATTTAATCGATGTTGGAAGCAAGCGCAAGAAGCGATAACGATACCACGTGAACGTGCTGAAAAGGTACGTTGAACGAACGGAGAACGAGGTGCAGGAGATGGCATTCCTGATGGATGCGCCGCAGCAAGTTGGCGACGATATGGCGTGTTTCGACGTGGTCTTCGTGGGTGACGAGCCGGTGGCCCTCATGAATGTTGACCCCGAGCTGCGGCCCCACGAGGCTCAGAAACTAAGCGATTTAATTCAGTCGTTCGATGACGTTTTTGATGACAAACCGGGTCGCACTTCAAGGGTGCAACACGAGATACCTACTAACACCAACCCGATTGCCTCAAGAGCGTATCGAGTTCCGGACAGTGTGAAGGCGGAAGTACACAGCCAACTTGAGGAGATGCTGGATCTGGGAATCATCAGGAGGTCAACAAACCCATGGGCATCGCTTCTCGTGTGTGAGGAAGAAGGACGGCGGTACTAGGATCTGCGTTGATTTCAGGAAGTTGAACGCGACAACTGCAGGAGACGCTCACCCGATGCCTTCCCTTCAAGAGATGATTGAAACCGTGGGAAGGGCGCAGTTCATCAGCACCCTGGATATGTCACAAGGATATTGGCAAATATCCCTTGCCGAAGACTCTGTCGCCAAGACTGCGTTCCGCACAGATGACGGCCTTTACGAGTTCACTGTGATGCCGTTCGGGCTTAAGGGGGCACCGGCAACGTTCCAAAGATTGGTGGATGACCTACTAAGGGACCACCGAGACTTCGCTCGAGCCTACTTGGATGATATTGCTGTGTTTAGCAATACATGGGAGGAACACCTGGAGCATTTTCGCACAGTCATGGAGGTCGTGCGTCAGGATGGGCTGACACTAAAAATCAAGAAATGCCAGTTCGGGAAGCGTAAGGGTCACTATCTTGGACACGTGATTGGTAATGGAGAGGCACAGCCTGATTCCGAAAAGATTGAGACTATTCAGTCCCTTGAGAGACCTTACACGAAAACAGAGGTTCGTTCTTTTTGGGACTGGTCAATTTCTACAGGAACTTCATTGAGGACTTTGCAGAGCTGGCGGCGCCACTCACAGATCTCACATGCAAGTCTCAACCCAGACAGGTGATCTGGTCGCCGTCATGCGAGGCCGCCTTCCAAGAACTGAAGCAGAGGATATGCAGCAGCCCAGTGCTGCGAAGCCCAGACCCAAGTCGACCGTACATCCTGCAAGTTGATGCGAGCAACAGGGCAATCGGAGCGATTCTAGCTCAGAAAAGCGATGGGGTCGAAAACCCAGTTGCGTACGAAAGTCGGAAATTGCTGCTTCGCGAGACAAAATATGCGACCATCGAGAAGGAGTGCCTCGCAATTGTTTGGGCCCTTAAGCACTTCCATGTGTACGTTTACGGACAACATGTGAAGGTCCAATCAGACCACAATGCGCTCCGGTGGCTGAACAACAGCAGGCAAAACAACGACCACCTGCAAAGGTGGAGCCTGTTACTGCAGGCCTACCAGATTAGGGTAGAATACAAGAGTGGCCGTTTGCATTCGAATGCGGATGCCCTTTCTCGTATATAGCGCAGGTGTTTGGGTGTTCGCGTACGTAGTGAGAGGTTTTGTTTGGGGACCTGAATTGTGGTCGCAATGATTATGAAATTAAATGTGTAAAAAGGTGACAACGATCAGAGTGTCCCAACTATATGTGGTATTGGTGTTTTATTTGGATCATCTGTACTAGTTATGTATAATGCTGACAATTGACATGATTGTGCGTGATTGAAGTGATTGTCATCTGATTATTACGTCGTGCTTTGTTGCGGGTTCTATCCTTGAGAGTAGTCGGTGTTGAATGTAAGAAGTTTTTTAATTATGTATGCGCATTACAGTGTGTTGGATTTGTTTTTCTTTTGTATTTTTTTTTTGACGTTTGCGCTTGTTTTCTAAGCAGTTGAAGTCGGACTTTAAACCTGGAATTGTGAGTCATATTGTGTAACCTTTGAAACAGGAGTTTGCGCGGTATAACGAAGGCAATCAGAGTTTTGGGGACAGAGGGCCGTCAACCTCTCTGGTAGTATTGTTTTGGTTTTGAGTTGTGGGGGCGTGTCATGAAACCAGGTGGCGCGGGAAGGCGCTCCCTTGAGTCGTGGACAGACCGGCTTCATCCGAACAAAGCTGCCAAGCTGGGAAAGCCATCTGACGACTGGGTTTCGGGTTTCGGCGACGCCGTGTTTACGGAAGTGGGTGGAGAGGTGAACAACCTGGGAACGGGGGAGGGCGAGTCGGTAATTGGAGAAGAGGGAGAGGGACGCTGCCTACCCGGCGCCGGGAAGAAAAGACGAGAATGTGAGAGGAGGAGAGGCAGGGGCCGAAGAGGGCAGAGAGACAGGAGTTTGGAGGTGAGTCGACCAGGGGAGTTTGATTGAGAAGCATCGAGAGAGATTCAAGATATGAAGAATGAGTCGGGGGAGTCGATGAGAGGTTGAGAGAGAGATATATCTGAGCAGCGACCACGGAGTTGGAAGAATGAACTGCACTTTTGTGTATATTGTAAATATTGTGTAAATACCACGCTTATTAAACCAGTTATGCTCGAAGCGTCACCGTTCTTGGATCAACTACGAAGAAGAGGCGCAACGTGGGCGACAGCGGCATCCCCGGGCATCGTCAACAGCAGCGCGACAGCGGGTGTCAACGATCTTATCATCACAAGAACTAATCATTTTGATGATAGTTTGAATAAACTTGATTACCAATTATCTGACCCTATGTTCCAGAAAAGAGTTAAAGCGTATTTTTAGCCCCAGTGACCCAAACTTAAAAATTGTTCCGCCAATGGGTAGCAGATTTCGAAGTTTTTTTTTTTAATAGTGCTTTTGATATATTTTTAGTGATTATTCTACTGATAATTTGGTGTTTAAAAATATAGCAATGTCCTTTCTGTATCTTTATATATACTTTCTGTTGAAATGGAACAGAAATGAAGAATTTTACATTAACGCCGACATTGTATGCTAATGAATGTGATCTCAATAATGTCGATGTGAATGATTTCTTTTTTAAAACTTTTGATGCCGTTGATATTAATTATTATGATTACGATGCTCAGCTAATGTAAATTTGACTTTTTTGTATAATTGCTTTTTATGATCTCACTGGTTTCTGCACACTGTTGACTGCTGTAAAAAGGGGCTGATGGCCTCGTCAGAACCTTTTTAATGCGAAAAGATTATTTGACCCATTACGCCAAAGTCCGGCGTCGTCGGCGGCGTCACCGAGCGATGGTACCGAAAATGGCCGACGGTGCAAAGAGCAAATTACGTAAACAATGTTCCGATTGAGGTCAAATTTCTCAGGGAGGACCCTGTAAACAAAATAGAATAATGGCTTTGGAAAGAAACTTCGGCACATTTTGGTCAGGGTGGGAATTGAACCCGGGCCTCCGGGATGCTAGACGGTCATGCTTCCACAAAGCCACGGCGGCTCTTTTTTATTGCAATAACAAGCAACAATTTACGTCAATAGCAGTTAGAAATGCACCACAAGGCTTTTGCAGTGCATATTAAAAAGTCCGCATTTCGAGCAGTGTTCTGGCTTAGGCTCGTCCGAAGCCAACGCGGCTCCACGGTTCTGGATGAGTAAAGGTGTACCTAGTGCTTGCGTCAATGCATACGTCGCGCTGCAGCCATTTGGCTGACTAAAGGTGTTGCCTTGTGCGTGAGTCATTGGCCACGTGACGCCGCAGCCAGTGGGGAGGACGTGGCGCCCCGTCATGAGTGTATAAAATGAGCGTGCTGCCTCCCGCGCGTCACAGACCGAATCAACAGGAAGAACTTTAATGCATGTCTAAATCATAAATCAAAAGCATTTCATCAAAGGGACTACAATGCTTTCGCATTCCCACGCGTAAGCATGCATTCTAATCTGCCTGTGCCGCATCTTATTTTGTGTTCTTTTCCGCATCTCCTCAGACAGATGCATGTCTGGAAATAAAGATTATTATTATTATTAACTCAGGAACACTTGTTGTTGTAATATTTATTTGTGTTTTTACAACATGTATATGGGAGAACCGCCAAGCGCTCCGGATCATCCAGAGTTCAGTGTGTTTTCACGTTCCTCTGGCCGTGTGCACGTTCACGTTCAAAAGACAAAACAGGGTAGACCGTCTTCTCTTTTCAAATGACAACGAACCGTAGACCACATGAAGGTATACGTACGCTGTCTTCACGATAATTGCGATATAAAATAAAAATAAGCCTCTGAAGACCTATAAACTAAATGGCAGTTCAGGCTCAATTGACTCTGTGTAAACAGGAGATACAAGGTGATGTTGAACATTGTAACTGGTTGAATACGCCTACTTGTTTTATCTGATTTGCATAATCTGATTCTGTTTGAAATGATCAGTTTCGACGTCGAGCACCGTAGTTTCCGTCTACAATTATTTTGCAGCATAAGAAACCTCGCAACCAAAAATAGTGAGCAGAATCACCATTGGAACCTTTAGGCCGCAATGCGGTGCTGGCGGAAACCAGTTAGAGCTCGTGCCATAACATCGAGTACAGATTGAGCACACGTTCGCTAGGCCCTGATTCCACAGTTTAGGGTCTACGAGAATGCCGTATTATTGCCTTTTCACAGGTCGCGCAGTGCGCACACCAGGCCCCAGGCTCCACGTGCCCCGAGCTGGTGTGCAGCGCACACCAGATCGGAGCACGTGGAGCGAAAGCTCGCGCTGCAGAACTCAGGGATCATGGGCCGGCTTGCTAGAACCAGCGTCTCAGCTGAGACTGGGTGAAAGAAAGCACTGCCAAAGCCAGCGCACGAGCTGAGCGGGACTCAAGTTGCGTCTCAAGAAGCTCGCGCGCCCCAGCCTTTGCAGTGCTTTCTTTCACCCAGTCCCAGCTGAGACGCTGTTCTAGCAAGCCGGCCCTGGTTTCCATCCCAACCCCTGCCCGTTTCGACTTGGATGAACATCGTACCGGCGCGCGGTCGTGTATCACTACTGCCTAGTGCACATTAAAGACACCAGGCTAGCAGTTGTACTGCACTGGCTAGAGTGCCTTCATACACACGCGCGCTTTTGCTTGAGTGGTGACATCTCAGCCATATTTACGCCCAATCGTTTTTTATGCATTTTGAAGTGCGCGCAATCCGGTGTCACTCAGCTCGAGCGCATAGCTTTGGCTAATGCATAGACGCCATTTTAGCGCCCAAGTCATGCACCGAGTGCGCGAGAGCGTCACGCGCTGGCAGATTCAGTGCAACAATGGATGTCTTCACCCTGAGACAGACAGACATGTAGGCACCCTAGCACTGGCCAAATTGCTCATCTACAGCGAGTGACTTAACGCAACTTTGAAATGGCTGACGAACTACACGCTGTTTAAATATCCACACAACCCCAATTATTAGTGTTAGACTTGTTCGCAACGCGTTACAAGTTACTTGTAGTCAATTACATTTAATATACATTTTGTAACGCCTTCATTACATTTCTTGAGCTGTAACAATTCTGTGATTCGAAGACTTTATTGAGTAATGAGTTACTAGCAATCTATTACTTTTTTCACTTCCGCTGTGGTTTCTACACTCAAGGAAATATTGTTCTACTAAAGGCACCAAACCGGCATGCCTGTGAGGTTTAGTTTCAGAAAACGTTTATTCAATCAGTCATCCAGGTATACAGCGAGAGATTTTGTTTTAATTGAATTTTCGGGAGCATCAAGCAGCGCTTGGAAGACCCGGAGGGACAAGTTGCCCCGAAGCAATTTCTGTTATAAAAGCGATACTGCTGTCATTTAAAGAAAATAAACAAAAAGTATTCAGCAGGAAAACGGCACAATGAGCTTTCGGACAATCTTTAGCGCACGTCAAGGGAAAGCGGTTTATTGTACCCTTTTTCTTAGTACCAAATATGAGCCACGATGACTGGCTTTTTTCTTCACCGTGACGCCCAGTCACTGCGTTTGAGACATAACACTCTCCGCGAGTCGTCTACCAGTAGAGTAAGGTTGAAAGCTGATGAATCCCTGCAAGATGCCAGACAGAACAGAACAGGCGCGATTGGGAAGCTGGAACCTTAAAAAAAAGCCCTTTTATTTATCTCGGAGTGAAGGAAAATAAATTCCACTTTGTCGTTGCTATCATATGTAGTTCAAGGTTTGCACCATTCGTGGTTTCGGAACATGTCAGCAGCATGTTCCGAAACATGGCGGCGGCATGTAAAGGAAGATGGCGCCGAAAGATGCGTTCAATTAGTTTGTTGATATTTGTGAAAAGCATGCTGGAGGCTTGAAGTCGCTGCATTTTCAACAAACAACGTCGAAGTTGACAGTCCGACGCGGTGCTCCTATTACGTCAATGAAAGAATAATTAAACCCAGTATCACACTGTCAACCTTGTCGCTGTTGGTACAAGATGGTGACGACTTCAAACTTCCACCATTCTTTTTATACACACCAAATTTTCGTTCGAGGCCATATTATTTTCTCGCCGGGACGGTGGGACAATCCCCAGCTCTCGGCGAAGTGGCGTAGTATGGGGATCAGCAAAGCATTCGTGATCTGGCGCACATGACTTCGAAACACGATAACGTCTGCTTATTTCTGCGTAGAAAACGTTTGTGCAAATACACCGTGAGTAATTTGTTGTTAGGTGTTTAGCCAGTGGAAAGTTACACTATCACAAGAGGCACCTCATTTCTCCGACGTGGGTGAGAAATTTAGCACGCCGGTACGATGCTCATTCAGATCGAAATGGGCGGTGGCGTGGTTTGAGTCGATGATTCCTGGGTTCTGAAGCGCATGTTTTCCCTCCGCGTAATTCTCCTGACGTGTTTAGGTTTGAAGCCAAATGTGCTAATGAACATGTGCTTGCCTCGTTCAGCAGTTGGAAGAACAATGGCCGGGCTAGAGTGAACAAGCGCGATTTTTTACGGCCTTTGCACGGGGAGTAGTTGCTCCCTGCGGCGGCAGCTCGAAGGGGTTGCTGTAACCCTACCGCACCTACAGTGCTTTAATTCCTTCTGAAGGGCACTTTCTCCTCACTGTGGTGTCCTCTGTTCTCCGGGGTTGAGTAGGAGAAGTTTCTAGAGTAATTAGACCCACAGGGTATGAGGCCGTCTGCCTGCAGGGGCTTATGCGGAGCACCTCTTTCTCTTCGTCTCCCCAAGAAACAAGTTTGTATTGACATGCATTTAATTATCGTAAGCCGAAACTTATTTCAATCGGCTAACTACAGTTATTTCAAGCAAGTATAATTGCACACCTTTTCAATCACAGTGGTCAGGGAGCAGTTGTTCAGGATGGCTCAGGCGGCGTTGGGCATGGTATACGGTCGCACCCCACCACGGCTAAAGAAGCCCCATTGCTCCTAGACGCCCACAGACGCGACATTTGCACCACAAACAGGAGTGTTAACACAGCTGCCACCGGTATTCTCATTAGGGCCGTGGGACGGCCGCCTTAAGGTGCGACTTAATAGCGTACCAACTTCTGTTTTTAAAACTGCCGTTTATAAATGAGCGCGACTTACATGCCGGGAAATTGAGCATATAAAAACCCAAAGTCATACGAAGATCGGAAGTGTTTCAGGATTAACTCACAGATTTTGAAAGCGCTCCAATGTGCTCTCTCGCCGTAAGCTATCACAAGCGGGTTACAACACTGTCTGTCACGTTCAAACGTGTAAGCCAAAGCAAGTTTTCAAGGCTGCACACATGTTTACACAGGTTACGCCTGCGGCCGAGAGTACTCCGCAACGTAGCTGAAAGAAGGATAGAAGTAACCCTGCTGGAAGACCAGAAGCTGTCCATGCCGGTTGGTATCTCTCCAACGGCTTTCCAAAAAATGGCACATCCGGAGGGAGAAATCGCGGTAGCGAAGGGTGAGTGAAAAAGGCGGCATCTTCTACACTGTAAAAAATTTTCAGCCCATTTTACGGGTAAAAGTTGCCGGTTCAATATTGCCGGCATGATTTGCCGTAATCTAAAAACTGGACCGTCTGTAAAAACAAGGCATAATTTCGTAAAATGACGGAACGTTCGTAGTTCAGTTTACGGAGAGTTATCCGTTTCACATTTTACGGGTGAAAGTTGCCGGTTCAATATTGCCGGCATGATTTGCCGTAATCTAGGAACTGGACCGTCTGTAAAAACACTGCGTATAATTTCATAAAATGACGGAACGTCTGTAACCCACATTACGGACAGCTATCCGTAGGAAACGTGAAAGCTGTCCGCACTAAATAACGAAGCACTATACCTTTCTGCCTTATGTAAGGCCAAAGCTACAAGCCATCCATACCACCTGCACCTCCGATACACCAGGCGACTCACCTGGCAGAGCTCTAGCTCTGCCGGGGGTGTCATCCGACATATCGGAAGTCCAGGATTGGTGCGGATGGCTCGTAGCTTTGGGCTTACATAAGACAGAAAGGTATAGTGCTTCGTTATTTAGTGCAGACAGCTTCCATGTTCAAGCAAGCTGAAGTCACATGAAGCTTTTGGGGTACAGATTGGTACGGAGAGTTCATAGCTCCGTCATTCAATATATAAACTTGTACAATTTTTCAAACTTAGACAAAACGTACAAGAGTTCATGTTTTGCAAAAGAAATAGAGCACACAACCTGTACTACACGTTGCCAGGATTTTGTTTGTGTGAGATCACTGTTCATACATATGACAGCTGAACAAACAAACCAATTAAAAAGTCTTGAAACAATACCTTTATTGGACGGTACGACTGGCTCTAAGTTTGAAGAAATATTACATGTTTGTCCTTGTACTGAGTCCTGACTAGAGGCTCCTCCAGGCTTGTGTTGTTGTTGTCCTTCATTTATAAACCTCCTGGATACCTTTATGGTGCATGCAAGTGCACCCTGAAATAAAGAGCAGAAGATGTTTAGAAATCAATACACAATCAAAACTACAATTGTACATGACATATATACCAACCTCCCATAAACTGAATGCAAGTAAAAAGTTCAAATGATTTGAACAACTAATACTACCAGTGCCGTGGAAAAAAAATAAACTACCAAATTAAGATTGCATAATCACTTGGTGATATTAAGCACATTCAATTCAGCCACATCTCTAGTGCACCTCCTAACCTAACCTAATTCAAATCAACCCCTTAGCCTTTCTTTTTTTTTTTCTGGGGCGGGGGGGGGGGGGCAATTTATGATATAAGTTGCTTTATAAAATTTTTATTGCACATGAGGCCCGTGCGGCACCTGTCTCAACCATTGGTCGCCATTTTTAAAAGCATGTACAGTAAAACAAAACATGTGCTGCCATCTCGGCAGCGCCGCAAACTATGCTCTGAACGAGCCTGGGTTGACAAAAACAGCCAAAAAGGTGAGTGAGGGTGCAGAGTCGAGCTACACTCATTTCAAATGATTTGGGGACAGCTTTAGGCGGATGAGATAGGTTCATCCAGGGGTTAAGAGGTTAAAGGTATAGCTTTTTGGGCATACTGGAATCTGAACCAAAATAGTACAGCAAATTATTTACTCTTCTTTCCTACACTGGCATATGCTTGTGCCACTAAGTCAAACTAGCCTGAAAGGGAAACTGAAGCACTTTAAGAAATACAAGTTAGGAGTAGGGTGCCTTCATGTGCGCTTTGCTTGGGGTATGACATCTGGCCATTTGTTTCCAATTCTTCTTATTTTTGTTCTGAAGCACGTGAAAGAGCGGTCCCTGCACGCTCGTGGCGCTGACTGTGTACGGCGACATTTTGTTTCCGGCGATTTCTTTGTATTTTCCGTGAGCGCGTGCTGTCGGCATCCGTACTACAAGGTGCATCACCTAAACAGAAGGACATTGAGGCACGCTAGGAGTGGACTATAGCATTTTTCTCCCAATCATTCAGTGATCTCACTATTCGAAAAACATGTGCAGAGACTGCCGCAGAATACGTGGTAAGCCTCCACGCCACCTGTAATCTCTCCAAAGCGTGACATCATCGTTGACAACCCCGACCAACTTATTCGTGAGCAAGGGTCATCTGACCCCACCGATGACGTCCCCTTTGCTAGTTTTTATCTCCACTCTCGCGCTCTGCTGCGCTCAGCGTGCTGCAACAGGTGGGGCTACGTTGAAATTTTAATGGGCGATTACAACGCTCCTACTAACGAGATTCAAAGAAAACTTCCAAGATAATTTTTAACAAGCTCACAATAAACCTTTTTTTCTTCTTTTTTTTTCAAGTTCAAGGGTTTTTTTTAGCTTTCCTTTAGACATGGTGCCTACAGAGTACTACATTAAAGGGAAGATGGGAGCACTTCTGCATTTGAGAAAAAACATTTGAATTGCGTTCATTTGGCCTTTAGAATAACAGATATCACAATTATATTTCAATGCGACGCGCCGGAGAGCCATAAGAGCAATTTCAAAATAGGGCTGAAGCCCCGCCTCCCTAGCCTTGGGCAGCCAAAAGATCCGTCCATGAAGTCACGTACAGCGACTTTCTTTCGCGTTTTCTCGCGTTTCACACTACTTGTGCAGCAAAAGGTTTGGGTATTCCGGTTCACGGGGTAAAAATACACTAGAATTCATTTCTAACTCATTTTTTTCAAGAAGCTCCCCATCTTCCCTTTAACCTGAAATGCTAGTTCCCTCGAATGCATGTTACACCTGACATCTCTTCCAAGTTCAAACTTCCAACATGCATGGTTATCAGTATGCATGGTATCAAGAAGTTCCCCTCCCCTGCATATGAAGCAAAAAGATGGAAAAATATTAGCAATCCCCTCCAAGTGAAAATTTTACAGTTCAAGGCTGCAAAGGCCAATTTCCCACACTAGTGCTCAATTAAGTCAGCGAGGGGAAAGCTGTCTTTGAAGTAAAAATATTAAAGGAAAAAAAGAACAGGGGCTCACCTGAGATGCATATGTGGAAGCCGAATACCTTATAGCCCACAAACCTTCAATGGTACTTCAGTAAAAAAAAAAAGGCTGCTGTATGCACACTTTCTTCGTGGCTGGAATAGACAAACAATACCACTTGTTAGAACTGAATTTTTTTCTTTCTGAAAATTTATGCTCAATCAAGCAGTGAAATTGGCACAGAGCTTCCCTAGGACATGGGTGTGAATGGTAACAGTGCAATAGTCTGAAAAGCAAGATTTCAGGTCGACATGGCACAACTACAAGGGCATCGCAGCTAAAGCTCGGAGCTTTAGCTGAGACAGCTAAGGAGGACAGCAATGACAAGGCACCTGAGCTCCTGCTGTCGGAGGTGTTTTGCCCAGACGCCCGCAACTTCGCTGAATATTTGCCTCCTCGAGAATAGCATGACTTTGGGTGCCATAATTTATACGACTCAAGCCACGTTAAGGCACACTTTGTGTAATCATGCCTAGTTTCCAAGTAAACATTTGAAGTGGATGCAAGAAGGTGTTCACGCTTCATTTTTATCCCTTCTTCGCTCGTCAGATATAATTTACCCGATAGGATTTTTTGCGGTCCAACAGAGTTTCAATTAAAGAAGTTCCACTACAGCAAGATGTCCCTCTTGTTCCCCTTCTCCAAGGATTATTTTCATCCACTACATATAAAGCAAAAAGATAAAAAAAATAGCAATCCCCTCCAATGTGCAAACTTTACAGTTCAAGGCTGCAAAGGCCAATTTCCCACACTAGTGCTCAATTAAGTCAGCGAGGGGAAAGCTGTCTTTGAAGTAAAAATATTAAAGGAAAAAAAGAACAGGGGCTCACCTGAGATGCATATGTGGAAGCCGAATACCTTATAGCCCACAAACCTTCAATGGTACTTCAGTATAAAAAAAAGGCTGCTGTATGCACACTTTCTTCGTGGCTGGAATAGACAAATAATATCACTTGTTAGAACTGAATTCTTTTCCCTCTGAAAATTTATGCTCAATCAAGCAGTGAAATTGGCACAGAGCTTCCCTAGAACATGGGTGTGAATGGTAACAGCGCAAAGTCTCAAAAGCAAGATTTCAGGTCGACATGGCACAACTACAAAGGGCATCGCAGCTAAAGCTCGGAGCTTTAGCTGAGACGGCTAAGGAGGACAGCAATGACAAGGCACCTGAGCTCCTGCTGTCGGAGGTGTTTTGCCCAGACACCCGCAACTTCGCTGAATATTTGTCTCCTCGAGAATAGCATGACTTTGGGTGCCATAATTTATACGACTCAAGCCACGTTGAGCACACTTTGTGTAATCATGCCTAGTTTCCAAGTAAACATTTGCAGTGGATGCAAGGTGTTCACGCTTCATTTTTATCCCTTCTTCGCTCGTCAGATATAATTTACCCGATAGGATTTTTTTGCGGTCCAACAGAGTTTCAATTAAAGAAGTTCCACTACAGCAAGATGTCCCTCTTGTTCCCCTTCTCCAAGGATTATTTTCATCCACTACATATGAGGCAAAAAGATAAAAAAAAAATAGCAATCCCCTCCAATGTGCAAACTTTACAGTTCAAGGCTGCAAAGGCCAATTTCCCACACTAGTGCTCAATTAAGTCAGCGAGGGGAAAGCTGTCTTTGAAGTAAAAATATTAAAGGAAAAAAAGAACAGGGGCTCACCTGAGATGCATATGTGGAAGCCGAATACCTTATAGCCCACAAACCTTCAATGGTACTTCAGTATAAAAAAAAGGCTGCTGTATGCACACTTTCTTCGTGGCTGGAATAGACAAATAATACCACTTGTTAGAACTGAATTCTTTTCCTCTGAAAATTTATGCTCAATCAAGCAGTGAAATTGGCACAGAGCTTCCCTAGAACATGGGTGTGAATGGTAACAGCGCAATAGTCTCAAAAGCAAGATTTCAGGTCGACATGGCACAACTACAAAGGGCATCGCAGCTAAAGCTCGGAGCTTTAGCTGAGACGGCTAAGGAGGACAGCAATGACAAGGCACCTGAGCTCCTGCTGTCGGAGGTGTTTTGCCCAGACACCCGCAACTTCGCTGAATATTTGTCTCCTCGAGAATAGCATGACTTTGGGTGCCATAATTTATACGACTCAAGCCACGTTGAGCACACTTTGTGTAATCATGCCTAGTTTCCAAGTAAACATTTGCAGTGGATGCAAAGGTGTTCACGCTTCATTTTTATCCCTTCTTCGCTCGTCAGATATAATTTACCCGATAGGATTTTTTGCGGTCCAACAGAGTTTCAATTAAAGAAGTTCCACTACAGCAAGATGTCCCTCTTGTTCCCCTTCTCCAAGGATTATTTTCGTCCACTACATATGAGGCAAAAAGATAAAAAAAAAGAAAAAATAGCAATCCCCTCCAATGTGCAAACTTTACAGTTCAAGGCTGCAAAGGCCAATTTCCCACACTAATGCTCAATTAAGTCAGCGGGGGAAAGCTGTCTTTGAAGTAAAAATATTAAAGGAAAAAAGAACAGGGGCTCACCTGAGATGCATATGTGGAAGCCGAATACCTTATAGCCCACAAACCTTCAATGGTACTTCAGTATAAAAAAAAGGCTGCCGTATGCACACTTTCTTCGTGGCTGGAATAGACAAATAATACCACTTGTTAGAACTGAATTCTTTTCCTCTGAAAATTTATGCTCAATCAAGCAGTGAAATTGGCACAGAGCTTCCCTAGAACATGGGTGTGAATGGTAACAGCGCAATAGTCTCAAAAGCAAGATTTCAGGTCGACATGGCACAACTACAAAGGGCATCGCAGCTAAAGCTCGGAGCTTTAGCTGAGACGGCTAAGGAGGACAGCAATGACAAGGCACCTGAGCTCCTGCTGTCGGAGGTGTTTTGCCCAGACGCCCGCAACTTCGCTGAATATTTGTCTCCTCGAGAATAGCATGACTTTGGGTGCCATAATTTATACGACTCAAGCCACGTTGAGGCACACTTTGTGTAATCATGCCTAGTTTCCAAGTAAACATTTGCAGTGGATGCAGAAGGTGTTCACGCTTCATTTTTATCCCTTCTTCGCTCGTCAGATATAATTTACCCGATAGGATTTTTTGTGGTCCAACAGAGTTTCAATTAAAGAAGTTCCACTAGATATGAAGCAAAAAGATAGTTTTATAATAAAAAAAGTAAAAGTTGGCATACCTTGCTGAGGGGTTTCACTTCACGTCCTTCATAAGGCGCAGAATTTTTGGATGCACCAGACCCCGTTTGTAGCTGTCTCTTTTGCTACCCTTTGCAGGGTTGATGCCGCAGATCTGCCTGTGAAGTTATCAACCATCACACAAAATACAGTTGCAGAAACAGGTTAAGGTTTAATAACAAGAACCGCCTACTGTCACTGGTGGTTATAACAAGTTGTGCCATACAATTTTTGTTTCCCTTCCATATACAGCGATGTCTCATTAATATGGACACCTCCGTACCCCCCAAAAGTTATCCACATTGCGAGTTGTCTATAATAATGAGACAAAAATGCTCGTATTCACCCATTTCGTGTCCTAAAACGTCGTCCATATGAAGAGGTATCTATGTTAACAGAGTTTATATGAACGAGACGTCACTGTACTCCAGAACAAGGGTTCTCAAACATTTATATCTCCAGGAACCCCACCTTGGATAGAAGCTGATGAATCTTTCATAGTAATAAACAATAAAGCAAACACCAAGTAGAGTTTCACCTAGATTTGTGTCAGTGGAGGGCCCAGATCTGCTAAGATACTGCTTAAACTAGAAAAACACTTTGCTTAGGGGTAGCAACGATCAAGGAGATCTGGGAGCTTTGGAAACCACAAAAGGTGTGCTGGAAAACACCTGGTTTCCCTGGAACCCAGTTTGAGAACTCAAGCTGCGAAAAATAGATGCACCAAGTGAAGAATCCTACCTTAAAGACTGGTCACATTATAAAAATGCAGAAATGCTTAGTGCATCTGGAATTAAGAACCAAAGTCCAGTTCACTTGCCTCTGGATGAACTCCAGTGTTGCCTCGACATCTCTCGGATAGACCATGTTGAGGACGTAATAGGCACAAAAAAGAAGGCATGCCGCCTCGTGGAAGTCAACCGGTTCATCGAACAAAATTTCTTGCTCAACTACCACCAAGCAGCTTCGACTGAAAATGCTTCCTGCACAAACAATTCAGGTGTGCATTTAATTTATTTCATCCCTTGGCACATACATCATTCACGAAGGCACTTTTCCTTTCACCCCATACTATTCTTGAAAGCAGAATCTCGTCCCTGGACCACAGTACATAACGACTTTTTGTAGATCGTACACAGCAGCAAGTCATTGCTACTATGAGCTTGTCATCACTTTCAGCATGGATTGAGCATGCGTCTGCAATTCGCAATGTGTGATCTACGGAACGTCTCTATTGCGCCAAGCCTCGAGCCATTTCATTGTCCAAGTGGCATGCATTATTTATAAAACTTCCTTTCATTACCTTGTTTCAAAGAACACAATCTGTTCTTGCTTAATCAGGATCAGTTATTCATATTAGGATAACTGTCAAATAATAAGATTCACACGATGGATTGAATCACAAATTTCGTCCGTGCACCAGTTATTACGTGACCCATCACGTCGGTGAATCCTGTGATCCGCACCTTGTCCGCAGACGCACCGACTGAAATAGGCGAGCACCATTTCTGTGTGGATTTTTGGCAAGTGATCGACTTGAAAGGCATTTACGGTAATTTAGAAATAGTACAAGAATCTTTTTGTTTTCGAATGATAGTGCACCATTGTGTTCTGTCCATTCATCACTTCATTTTGTTGCGCCAGTCTTGGTTCCACGCGTGAAAGAAGCTGCAGGAAATTTGCCCAGCCGACACGCGGCAGGTTCTGATACTCCTTTGGGTCAGTGTCAAGAAGTTTGTCAAAACTTGTTTAGCACACCGCAGTCTTTCCTGCACGTCCATCCAGTTTTTCATCCAGCAGCAAGTTTCTTGCGGCTATGGTGTGCTGAAGTGTTGTGCTCAGTCGTGTGGTTCGTAAAGGCATCTTCAAATGCCCCTTTATGATATCAGTACTTAATCTCTTCTACGCCAAAACCTCCTTGAGCAGGACCATACTTGTGTCATGCATTGGATTAGTGAAGCTAGTGGTGCTTCGTGCTAAGCCTGTGAAGATGCTCCGTCTCGCTCGGTGCGTAACGGCAGCAACAACAATTCTGTTTCATGATAGTGTCGTGACCATGGCAACAACTGTCACTTCCACTCTTGGAAAACGGTGCCACAGAGGGATGCTAGTGTTTCACGAAACTACGGGGTCATGAATAGATTAAGTCCGTCCTCGCTGTCACCCCTTTGTCGTCTCCTCCGTGTGGATGCACTTGGGAGACTGACGATCCGCAGATGCCTTGTCATGTGATCAATCCATCCATGGATTAGTCCATCGTGTGAATCTGTCATAAGTGGACTGTGGAGTCTCCACTCACTCAACATTTCTCTTGATGTGTCCTGCACATCATGTAACTGTTTCTCGTATCCAATCAGGCTTTCTTGAAGAAACAAGGAAACTGCATAATGATTCTGCACGTTATTCATCCTAGGGTGCAGTAGCACCTTCCACGCCATCGGTCACAAAGGACAGAATCGCGGCCACTATATTTCGCGAATTCCAGATGCCTGCATTGAAATTCTTAAAAATCGAAATTTTCGCGTGCCCTTAAATTTCGCAAATTTTTCAATTCGCGAAAATTAAGGGCTCGCGAACATTAGGGGTTTTATAGTATTATGTACACAGTAGTATACAATTCCAAGCTACAAGACTGAGTTACAGGAAGTAAAAAGAAAGACAGGACAGCATACCTTTTCATGCTCTCATTTTGTTCCAATTTTATCGTCAGTTCCGTATTAAAAGGCTTTCATAGTAAAACTGAAAGTTGTATGCCATCTACCTTCCTCTTTCTCTCAACCTCCTGCCTACCAACTCAACCAGCAAATTACCCCCCCCATAACCCACAACAGAAATTATTGGCTACCACACTGCATGCCATAATTGTACTGTGCATGTGAAAAACTTTTGGACTAAGGGACAAAAAGAGTTAAAAAACTGGCAAGCATAATTGTAGCCTAATTTTCACTTCTGCACAGTACAGGAACAGTTAATTTCTATTAGAAAGGTAAAAAGGCCCAAGGCTATCAGGTTGCTCACCGACAGCAACCACCATGGGGGTGCATGGAAGGGAGGGCAGCTGGTCTGTAATGCTATTTCCTTCCTGGAAGTTGCAATTAAGACTTGTGAAGAAGTATTCCAACAATTGCAAAAAAACATTCTTTCTCACACCATTAAGTAATGTAGGATAACCGTAGCTTGCAAATTCACCCGATTGTTTTTCTGTGCCATAGTCACCTTTCTTCACTCATTTCAGATTAGGATAGGTTCTTGCACCTAGAATTCATTGAAACAACTGTATACTTGCAACACGTACCTCAAGTACCTGCACCAGGATTTCAGTCTTTTCTTTGAAATAGCATGCCAATTGTGGCAGTAGCACTTTTTCTTTTGCCATGGCCTCACCACGCTTCTCTGCCTCTTCTGCTTGGACAGACCAAAACAAAAGCTCCCTGTTTGAGCTTTTTGCAAAATGCCTAACTAACAATGCAGTGCACAGTTTCAGTCCCTCAGTAAAAGTTTCCTGGAAAAAAATAGCGCATAAACCCATGAAAAACATTGTTAACATTGTTTACAGTTTATTTTCCCTTACCTGATCTAACCCAGTTACCGTAAAATCCTTAAAGAGTGCCCACCGCCAAGGGATCACACATCCCGATTTTTTGGCAAAATATTTGTAGCATAAAAACTCCGAAACCTCACCCATGCCCGAATTCCTGTCGACGGGAATCGCATCAACCGCGCGATCTGTGGTATCGGTACGTGTGACAAGCGGGTTTGCAATGGGTTCCGCGTCCTTCTCTGTGATCTGCATGCGCAATATCTGTTCCCGTGACATTTGAGTTCTTAGCGAGTTTCCGCAGTTATTATCCGCCATCTGCGTGCGTGATATTGGTTTCAATGGCATGAAAGTTTACACCGTGGCAAGAACACAGGACTTCGATCGTAGCAGATTCCCGCATGTTTACCGCTTTGTGAAACGTGAATTTGCAGTGTCCATGATATGCAGTATTGGTTCCCATGTCAAGCGGTTTGAAGCAGTACCCCTTGTGTTCATCAGCAATATTTTAGAACATTTTCCATCTCATTCCCAAAGATAGGCGATCTTATGTTTTTCACTATTTATCCCTTCATTTTAGTTGGGCACCCTTACGGGATTTTACGGTAGAGGTAAATGTGATGTGCAAATTAGTTAGCATAAACATGACATTAACGATTTTTTACTTTCTTAAAACAGGGTATAGAGAGACAACAAACTGTACCCAATACCAAGTTGCCACCCCCAAATGTGCACATTCCATTCACTTTTACTGAAGTAAAAGTAAATGGAGAGTGCTGTTCATTTTGAATTTTTTATAAATTAAATGAGCACCACCATTTTGTAGGCTGGCTACTGTGAAAAAACTACCTGGTGTCGGGCATTTAAGCACTATTTGCTACTGAAAGCTGTTTTTTGAAGATGCTGGAGTAAAAATAATAGAAGGCAAGATGCTCACCAGCATGTTCTTTCCCAGCAGGGCCTTCACATGCGCATAAAACAGAGGTTTATGAAAAAGGAGAGGCCACTCCTCCTTCACGTCTCTTGCAGAGTGTATGGGATTCACGCTGTTGATGTATGCTCTTTGATCACCATATGTAGCTGTTGAAAGTTCCATTGCCCGGGACAAATCGAGGTCCTTCGTTGCCTTGTGCGCTTCTCTCTTCATCCACTCCTTGCTTTCATTTGCGTCATGAATGTCTCCCTCACCCGACAACTGGAGTTGCCAATTCAAGCAGCCATACGAGGATTTAGAACTTTTTCTCTGTGGGCGAGATTCCTCGGCTTCAGGAGCTGACAACCGTTTTCCCCGGCTTAGGTTTTCGATCCGGTTTTCTAGTTGACGGAGAAGCGAATCATACCCTGTGCCCATCTTCTGTCCGTCAATCCCTTGATCCTCTAGTGATGCCGGAAACATTTTCACAAGTCCTTCGGCCACACACCTGACGCAGTCTCTCGAGGGCCGTGATGACTTTCGCATTAAGCCGTTTACGACAACTCTGACAAGCTCTAGCCGGTCCCTAGTAATGAGTGTTTTGCCCGCTGCTAATGCATCCTGTGCGCTGCGTGGGAATTCTAGTTTTAAAATAAAACTGGTCGTCTCCAGTTTGGGCGGTCGTTCAACTGAGAGTCCCTTTTGCTGCACGCCAGATGGGCCTGCATGAAGCCAAACCATACCAATCACAATCCGACGGTTTTGTTGCCTTTATCTCAAGAGGTGGAGGAAAGAAAAGTCTGGCACTGGCAGAAGTGCAGACAGTCGTGATAGGTGAAACCATTAATTTATTTTCCTTTCTCATTTACTGTTTGAAATTATGTTACTGTAAGGCCTAGTTTTCTTCTTAACACTGCATTTCTAAGAAGCAGGTTTAGAGCTATAACTATATTTCTATTTTTATTGAGGTGTTGACTTCTGACTCCCTTCTAGTTCATAGCATAATGTTAATATGTGAAATTGATTGAAAGCAAACTGGTTTACTTACACATGTACATCACAATTGAACACAAGTTTAAGCTTTTCTCATGTGAATTGCAACATATCTATTCAGTTACTTTTCCAGTGACTAAACATTACAGATTAAATACTTAACCAGCTGACTTGCACTTGGCCTACCATGTGCCACTACTGCTTTTCTGAGGTTAGACCTAACAAGTACCAAGCCCAATGTTTATGTGGTTATGCCCAGTTTTTGGGTGGGTGCTTGCTTAATATTTTATGGCATGCTTGGATCAGCAAAATTCAATCTGGAACATCATGCACAAAAGAGATACCTGCTTGTGTTTCCTCAACTGCTTCGCATGGTGGTTTTTCTGCCACAATGAACACTCTTTGTTCAAACGGCAGTTCCAAAAGCAGTTCACCGAATGCGTCATCCTCAAGTTCGGTCCAATCTTGCAGAAACACCTGTCAAAACAAATAATCTTATGGAAGTAACTGAAAGGAATGATAAAAATAGCATTGTCTTACCTTAGACTTCTCTGAAGTGCATATGTCTTTTTCTTTAGCAAATGTGACGACGTCGCTCATCGTTTTCACGTTTCCTACTTTTCGCACCGAGAGGTCTGCACTCCATATTTTAACTAGTGGCATCACACCTGGGAAAAGAGAACCGTCATATTTTTGTTCAATTATTATTTTCACAGTGCCACTATCTTTGGAAACTTTGGCCACATCTCCTGCAGTGTGTGGTCCAAAGGATGTTTAGGCTTCTTCAAGGGCCTTCATTTGATTTAGCACCATATGATTGACCATAATGTATACCTAGTATAACAACCTGCCACCACAATTAATGTGGAATGAGAACAAGATTGGACATCTTTCACAGTTTGTTTTGGACACAGATTTTGATGCTATGCACACTACTGTAACTTAGATTATCTATTCTAACTCTTACTACTGAGCATTTTATTGGGAACTTTAAGTTTCTAGACGCAATGTGATTAAAAAGGATCTTCAGTCCTTTACCTTGGTGTGCTATTGGCGTGGAGATCTAACTACTATAGAATACTGCACATCCGCCCATTCCAGTCTAAGTGCCAATTCCCAATTTTGTAAGAACTGAGAAAATATGCACAGTACATCGATACATAAAATTGATGACCGGACAAGTGTCCATACCCCATTTTTTCGTGATTATCTCTAAATTTTGAGTGGGCGCTTGCCTGATATTTTACGGTAAAGAAGCGCCTTGTCCATCGAACACAAAAAGCGTGAATAGGATTATCTTCATTAACTTTTCCTCGTCCAACGCTGTATCAGATACCAACGAATAATTCTAGCCCTTGTTGCCCCAATGAGTTGAGTTCTCAACTTGGCCACTAGCGGCTTGACAATTAGACCCCCCCCCCAATAGTCACGAGCAGAATAAGAATATCAAGATCCATCAATTGTGCCACCTCCAGTGTGAGCTTCCTACCTTAAATGACACCTGGGCCAGCTTGCTAGAAACAGCCTCTCGGCCGAGACTGTGTGAAAGAAAACACTGCCAAAGCCAGCGCACAAGCTGAGCGGGACTCAAACTGTGTCTCAAGACGCTCGTGTGCCCCAGCCTTTGCAGTGCTTTTTTCTACCCAGCCTCAGCTGAGATGCTGTTCTAGCAAGCCGGCCCTGGGAATCTGGTAAGCTTTGAGCGTGCATGCATAGCCAATGCATGAGGAAAGCCAAAGAGTGCATGCAGCCAAAAGAGGGGCCCTGAGCTTTTTTCCTGTCGGTGACTGGAGATGCACATTAGGAGTGTGGCAAGCACATCCTGAAAATTTTGCTTTTTCATCTGAAAGGCACCTTGTTTGTGATGTGGTATCCCTGTATAAGGTTCTCAGCACTTTTGTTTGCTAAGGGCATGAAATAAATATATTGCATGAATCAAGACATTGAAAGGCACTTCAATTAGAACCCAACCCAGATGTTGAAGGGGAAGGGATAAGAAAAGGGAATGAATTGGCAGAAAACTACCTACTACTGCAGCCTGACAAATCATTAAAGACTCAAGGCAATGTGTCAGTTTGGGTTTTGGGGGCACAATAAAGTACCCGACTGAATCAATGCACACCTCTGTAAACAAAACTTATAAAAAGGGTGTGGTTACTTTTTGTTTTTATTAGACCAAGCAATCACAAAGGAACACTCAGAATTTCTCTGGAAATGCAAAATTAAGTCTTATAACTTTACTGTGGCCAAGCGAATATGGCCGGTAAGATGTTGAATCAAGAAGCTTTTCTTGATTGAGAAGAACTATGTCTCCAGTTGGATCCTGAAGACTATACAAGCACATAGCTGGCAAGAGAGTAGCTGGTACACATTGAAGCAGAAATGCTACCTCCCCGAGGCTTTGGATGTAATGGTAGTCACAACTCCAAACATTATTTCAAAGCGATTGCCTGAAATGAGCACGTAGTCACCAATTACATAAGTTGTCCCCTTAATGACAGCCTTTTTGTAAAACGTCAAATTTCTTGCAGATTCTAAATCTCCAAAGGCATGAGAAAGCTGAGATACTTCATCTGGCTGTTCGTAAGCTTTCGCGTCATGAAGCTCGACATCTGGCGGAAACAGACCGCGGGAAGTCAAAAATGCCTGAAAGAATTGGTGCCTTTCACTTAGCGTTTTGGTCACATTCTTAAAATTTTTTGTCGAACGAATGCAATTTTTGAAGTACTGGTGTTTGCTTTCGAATCTGAGTGTCCATACGTGAGACAATGGGCCAAACTCTTGGATGAGGTCACTATAGTGCAACATATAATGATGCTTCGGCCTCAGTTTAACATCAGGAAAAAGCGCTTTACGGTTGTGGAGGTACGTCTGAATTAAGACCTTGAGGTAAGCAACCTGTGCGTATGTTATTTTGGGAGCCATTAGCAAGTCAACTACTTCCATTAACTCAAGACTTAACTGCCATACAGAGTCACTTGGATCAATCACCTTATCCCCTACATACAGCGGCAGCAGCCGCAGGAACGTCCAGTTCTGCATGGCGTGGCCTGCAAGCTTATCACTCTTGCTACTCACCTTACATGGCCTGTTTCTCAGGTCCCGTGCACTGTACTTCAGAGCCATAATCTTTATGTTTAAGTAGTCATAAGAAAACCACCCTTTGCGCACAAAGTACCTAATGAACAAGGGCAGATCATACTGAACTACACCTTCAAACATATCATGGCCAATACATGGCGGCAGGCCAGCTTGACATACGTGAAAGCTGCTTAGCACGTTAAAAGGTGACTCGCACACAACACCATACATGCCACATCCTTCGTCGTCATGTGTAATGCAAGTTTCATAGTTTTCCACAGACCTCCTTTCGCCTGTCAGGGTTGGGTCTTCATGAAATTGTGTGCGAGTAACTAGGCAAAATCTGCAAAAATATGCAGACGTGCTAAAATTTTGCGTGAACCCACCGACCGCATGGCTCCCTAAATTATCCCCAACAATGAAGCACAGCTGCACTCTGTAAAGCTTCCCTTTGACCTCCAGACCCACACGTTCTAGGTAGCACAGATCATCAATCAACGGTTGAAGAATTTTCTTCAACCCAAACTCTTTTACATTTTTTTGAAGAGCAAGCAACACAAGCTGCATACTCTCGGTACGAGCCCTACAGTGTTGCGGCAAATTACCGAGCGTCAAATACACACCCAATAACTTAAAGTTTCCTTTTGCAGACCCCAAGGGATTTGACAATTCAAATTCATCTTGATATAAGATGACCTGTATAACATCGTCAGAGGACTGAAATTGTTTGCATGTTGTGAAGTCAGTGAAACATTCATTGATTTCATTTGACCTATGAGGTTCCTGGGGCAAGTTGGACATCAACAGAACTATCAACTCATGCACAGGCACATAGTGGAAAAAAGAAGGGAAGTTCTGCTTGTTGGTACCAAGGTTAATCTGAACTGGCTTTACAAAGTGAAAATGTTTCTTAAAGTACTTGTGTCTCAGGTACGACGATTTCAGACTACCTGATGTCACAACGTCAAGCTCATTGTTCTTAAAATGACGAAGCACCAATTCTAGCGTATCACTAGGAAGGATTTTGGCAAGCTCTTCTTCCACGAGTTTCTGACTAAGCTTTTGGAGGTTGTCAACTTCATTCACAATATACTGTACAGTATCTGCAGGGATATGATGTTGGGCTTCTAATCGGAGAAAAAACAATGCTGCATTGTCTTTAAAAAGTTCATGATCCGAGAGGTCATTTCGATCACAGGGCTCTTCAGGGCTGCTTTCTTCGGCAATGTCCAGTACAGCACTTGGGTCATGGGACTCTTCAGGGTTTTCCACAGAAATGTCCAGCGGGGCACTTGGGTCATAGGGCTCTTCAGGATTTTCTTCAGCGACGTCCAGCGAGGCATGATCTTCGGAGATGTGGGCTGTTGGATCGTCCTGTGCAGTATGGCAGAGCTCCAAAGTGTCCTTCTGTGGGTGATGATAACGTGAAACATGCATTCTAAAGGCATTTCGCGTGCTGATCTTGCTGATGCACCCCGTGAAAGGGCACACAATGGGCTCTTTTCCCAACTTCAGGTGGTCAGCAATATGAGAGATCATCCTTGATCGTGTTGCTACTTGTTGGGCACATTTTGCTACTGGGCATATTAACAGCCTGGTTTCCGAAGACACCTGACTTTGTTTGTGTGCCCTGTTTAAATGGCTGATGAAA
>JAZHYW010035528.1:0-20064 GCA_037355805.1 Ixodes ricinus
CAAGGCTGCAAAGGCCAATTTCCCACACTAGTGCTCAATTAAGTCAGCGGGGGGAAAGCTGTCTTTGAAGTAAAAATATTAAAGGAAAAAAAGAACAGGGGCTCACCTGAGATGCATATGTGGAAGCCGAATACCTTATAGCCCACAAACCTTCAATGGTACTTCAGTATAAAAAAAAGGCTGCTGTATGCACACTTTCTTCGTGGCTGGAATAGACAAATAATACCACTTGTTAGAACTGAATTCTTTTCCTTCTGAAAATTTATGCTCAATCAAGCAGTGAAATTGGCACAGAGCTTCCCTAGAACATGGGTGTGAATGGTAACAGCGCAATAGTCTCAAAAGCAAGATTTCAGGTCGACATGGCACAACTACAAAGGGCATCGCAGCTAAAGCTCGGAGCTTTAGCTGAGACGGTTAAGGAGGACAGCAATGACAAGGCACCTGAGCTCCTGCTGTCGGAGGTGTTTTGCCCAGACACCCGCAACTTCGCTGAATATTTGTCTCCTCGAGAATAGCATGACTTTGGGTGCCATAATTTATACGACTCAAGCCACGTTGAGCACACTTTGTGTAATCATGCCTAGTTTCCAAGTAAACATTTGCAGTGGATGCAGAAGGTGTTCACGCTTCATTTTTATCCCTTCTTCGCTCGTCAGATATAATTTACCCGATAGGATTTTTTGCGGTCCAACAGAGTTTCAATTAAAGAAGTTCCACTACAGCAAGATGTCCCTCTTGTTCCCCTTCTCCAAGGATTATTTTCGTCCACTACATATGAGGCAAAAAGATAAAAAAAGAGAAAAATAGCAATCCCCTCCAATGTGCAAACTTTACAGTTCAAGGCTGCAAAGGCCAATTTCCCACACTAGTGCTCAATTAAGTCAGCGAGGGGAAAGCTGTCTTTGAAGTAAAAATATTAAAGGAAAAAAGAACAGGGGCTCACCTGAGATGCATATGTGGAAGCCGAATACCTTATAGCCCACAAACCTTCAATGGTACTTCAGTATAAAAAAAAGGCTGCTGTATGCACACTTTCTTCGTGGCTGGAATAGACAAATAATACCACTTGTTAGAACTGAATTCTTTTCCTCTGAAAATTTATGCTCAATCAAGCAGTGAAATTGGCACAGAGCTTCCCTAGAACATGGGTGTGAATGGTAACAGCGCAATAGTCTCAAAAGCAAGATTTCAGGTCGACATGGCACAACTACAAAGGGCATCGCAGCTAAAGCTCGGAGCTTTAGCTGAGACGGTTAAGGAGGACAGCAATGACAAGGCACCTGAGCTCCTGCTGTCGGAGGTGTTTTGCCCAGACACCCGCAACTTCGCTGAATATTTGTCTCCTCGAGAATAGCATGACTTTGGGTGCCATAATTTATACGACTCAAGCCACGTTGAGGCACACTTTGTGTAATCATGCCTAGTTTCCAAGTAAACATTTGCAGTGGATGCAAGAAGGTGTTCACGCTTCATTTTTATCCCTTCTTCGCTCGTCAGATATAATTTACCCGATAGGATTTTTGTGGTCCAACAGAGTTTCAATTAAAGAAGTTCCACTAGATATGAAGCAAAAAGATAGTTTTATAATAAAAAAAGTAAAAGTTGGCATACCTTGCTGAGGGGTTTCACTTCACGTCCTTCATAAGGCGCAGAATTTTTGGATGCACCAGACCCCGTTTGTAGCTGTCTCTTTTGCTACCCTTTGCAGGGTTGATGCCGCAGATCTGCCTGTGAAGTTATCAACCATCACACAAAATACAGTTGCAGAAACAGGTTAAGGTTTAATAACAAGAACCGCCTACTGTCACTGGTGGTTATAACAAGTTGTGCCATACAATTTTTGTTTCCTTCCATATACAGCGATGTCTCATTAATATGGACACCTCCGTACCCCCCAAAAGTTATCCACATTGCGAGTTGTCTATAATAATGAGACAAAAATGCTCGTATTCACCCATTTCGTGTCCTAAAACGTCGTCCATATGAAGAGGTATCTATGTTAACAGAGTTTATATGAACGAGACGTCACTGTACTCCAGAACAAGGGTTCTCAAACATTTATATCTCCAGGAACCCCACCTTGGATAGAAGCTGATGAATCTTTCATAGTAATAAACAATAAAGCAAACACCAAGTAGAGTTTCACCTAGATTTGTGTCAGTGGAGGGCCCAGATCTGCTAAGATACTGCTTAAACTAGAAAAACACTTTGCTTAGGGGTAGCAACGATCAAGGAGATCTGGGAGCTTTGGAAACCACAAAAGGTGTGCTGGAAAACACCTGGTTTCCCTGGAACCCAGTTTGAGAACTCAAGCTGCGAAAAATAGATGCACCAAGTGAAGAATCCTACCTTAAAGACTGGTCACATTATAAAAATGCAGAAATGCTTAGTGCATCTGGAATTAAGAACCAAAGTCCAGTTCACTTGCCTCTGGATGAACTCCAGTGTTGCCTCGACATCTCTCGGATAGACCATGTTGAGGACGTAATAGGCACAAAAAAGAAGGCATGCCGCCTCGTGGAAGTCAACCGGTTCATCGAACAAAATTTCTTGCTCAACTACCACCAAGCAGCTTCGACTGAAAATGCTTCCTGCACAAACAATTCAGGTGTGCATTTAATTTATTTCATCCCTTGGCACATACATCATTCACGAAGGCATCTTTTCCTTTCACCCCATACTATTCTTGAAAGCAGAATCTCGTCCCTGGACCACAGTACATAACGACTTTTTGTAGATCGTACACAGCAGCAAGTCATTGCTACTATGAGCTTGTCATCACTTTCAGCATGGATTGAGCATGCGTCTGCAATTCGCAATGTGTGATCTACGGAACGTCTCTATTGCGCCAAGCCTCGAGCCATTTCATTGTCCAAGTGGCATGCATTATTTATAAAACTTCCTTTCATTACCTTGTTTCAAAGAACACAATCTGTTCTTGCTTAATCAGGATCAGTTATTCATATTAGGATAACTGTCAAATAATAAGATTCACACGATGGATTGAATCACAAATTTCGTCCGTGCACCAGTTATTACGTGACCCATCACGTCGGTGAATCCTGTGATCCGCACCTTGTCCGCAGACGCACCGACTGAAATAGGCGAGCACCATTTCTGTGTGGATTTTTGGCAAGTGATCGACTTGAAAGGCATTTACGGTAATTTAGAAATAGTACAAGAATCTTTTTGTTTTCGAATGATAGTGCACCATTGTGTTCTGTCCATTCATCACTTCATTTTGTTGCGCCAGTCTTGGTTCCACGCGTGAAAGAAGCTGCAGGAAATTTGCCCAGCCGACACGCGGCAGGTTCTGATACTCCTTTGGGTCAGTGTCAAGAAGTTTGTCAAAACTTGTTTAGCACACCGCAGTCTTTCCTGCACGTCCATCCAGTTTTTCATCCAGCAGCAAGTTTCTTGCGGCTATGGTGTGCTGAAGTGTTGTGCTCAGTCGTGTGGTTCGTAAAGGCATCTTCAAATGCCCCTTTATGATATCAGTACTTAATCTCTTCTACGCCAAAACCTCCTTGAGCAGGACCATACTTGTGTCATGCATTGGATTAGTGAAGCTAGTGGTGCTTCGTGCTAAGCTCTGTGAAGATGCTCCGTCTCGCTCGGTGCGTAACGGCAGCAACAACAATTCTGTTTCATGATAGTGTCGTGACCATGGCAACAACTGTCACTTCCACTCTTGGAAAACGGTGCCACAGAGGGATGCTAGTGTTTCACGAAACTACGGGGTCATGAATAGATTAAGTCCGTCCTCGCTGTCACCCCTTTGTCGTCTCCTCCGTGTGGATGCACTTGGGAGACTGACGATCCGCAGATGCCTTGTCATGTGATCAATCCATCCATGGATTAGTCCATCGTGTGAATCTGTCATAAGTGGACTGTGGAGTCTCCACTCACTCAACATTTCTCTTGATGTGTCCTGCACATCATGTAACTGTTTCTCGTATCCAATCAGGCTTTCTTGAAGAAACAAGGAAACTGCATAATGATTCTGCACGTTATTCATCCTAGGGTGCAGTAGCACCTTCCACGCCATCGGTCACAAAGGACAGAATCGCGGCCACTATATTTCGCGAATTCCAGATGCCTGCATTGAAATTCTTAAAAATCGAAATTTTCGCGTGCCCTTAAATTTCGCAAATTTTTCAATTCGCGAAAATTAAGGGCTCGCGAACATTAGGGGTTTTATAGTATTATGTACACAGTAGTATACAATTCCAAGCTACAAGACTGAGTTACAGGAAGTAAAAAGAAAGACAGGACAGCATACCTTTTCATGCTCTCATTTTGTTCCAATTTTATCGTCAGTTCCGTATTAAAAGGCTTTCATAGTAAAACTGAAAGTTGTATGCCATCTACCTTCCTCTTTCTCTCAACCTCCTGCCTACCAACTCAACCAGCAAATTACCCCCCCATAACCCACAACAGAAATTATTGGCTACCACACTGCATGCCATAATTGTACTGTGCATGTGAAAAACTTTTGGACTAAGGGACAAAAAGAGTTAAAAAACTGGCAAGCATAATTGTAGCCTAATTTTCACTTCTGCACAGTACAGGAACAGTTAATTTCTATTAGAAAGGTAAAAAGGCCCAAGGCTATCAGGTTGCTCACCGACAGCAACCACCATGGGGGTGCATGGAAGGGAGGGCAGCTGGTCTGTAATGCTATTTCCTTCCTGGAAGTTGCAATTAAGACTTGTGAAGAAGTATTCCAACAATTGCAAAAAAACATTCTTTCTCACACCATTAAGTAATGTAGGATAACCGTAGCTTGCAAATTCACCCGATTGTTTTTCTGTGCCATAGTCACCTTTCTTCACTCATTTCAGATTAGGATAGGTTCTTGCACCTAGAATTCATTGAAACAACTGTATACTTGCAACACGTACCTCAAGTACCTGCACCAGGATTTCAGTCTTTTCTTTGAAATAGCATGCCAATTGTGGCAGTAGCACTTTTTCTTTTGCCATGGCCTCACCACGCTTCTCTGCCTCTTCTGCTTGGACAGACCAAAACAAAAGCTCCCTGTTTGAGCTTTTTGCAAAATGCCTAACTAACAATGCAGTGCACAGTTTCAGTCCCTCAGTAAAAGTTTCCTGGAAAAAAATAGCGCATAAACCCATGAAAAACATTGTTAACATTGTTTACAGTTTATTTTCCCTTACCTGATCTAACCCAGTTACCGTAAAATCCTTAAAGAGTGCCCACCGCCAAGGGATCACACATCCCGATTTTTTGGCAAAATATTTGTAGCATAAAAACTCCGAAACCTCACCCATGCCCGAATTCCTGTCGACGGGAATCGCATCAACCGCGCGATCTGTGGTATCGGTACGTGTGACAAGCGGGTTTGCAATGGGTTCCGCGTCCTTCTCTGTGATCTGCATGCGCAATATCTGTTCCCGTGACATTTGAGTTCTTAGCGAGTTTCCGCAGTTATTATCCGCCATCTGCGTGCGTGATATTGGTTTCAATGGCATGAAAGTTTACACCGTGGCAAGAACACAGGACTTCGATCGTAGCAGATTCCCGCATGTTTACCGCTTTGTGAAACGTGAATTTGCAGTGTCCATGATATGCAGTATTGGTTCCCATGTCAAGCGGTTTGAAGCAGTACCCCTTGTGTTCATCAGCAATATTTTAGAACATTTTCCATCTCATTCCCAAAGATAGGCGATCTTATGTTTTTCACTATTTATCCCTTCATTTTAGTTGGGCACCCTTACGGGATTTTACGGTAGAGGTAAATGTGATGTGCAAATTAGTTAGCATAAACATGACATTAACGATTTTTTACTTTCTTAAAACAGGGTATAGAGAGACAACAAACTGTACCCAATACCAAGTTGCCACCCCCAAATGTGCACATTCCATTCACTTTTACTGAAGTAAAAGTAAATGGAGAGTGCTGTTCATTTTGAATTTTTTATAAATTAAATGAGCACCACCATTTTGTAGGCTGGCTACTGTGAAAAAACTACCTGGTGTCGGGCATTTAAGCACTATTTGCTACTGAAAGCTGTTTTTTGAAGATGCTGGAGTAAAAATAATAGAAGGCAAGATGCTCACCAGCATGTTCTTTCCCAGCAGGGCCTTCACATGCGCATAAAACAGAGGTTTATGAAAAAGGAGAGGCCACTCCTCCTTCACGTCTCTTGCAGAGTGTATGGGATTCACGCTGTTGATGTATGCTCTTTGATCACCATATGTAGCTGTTGAAAGTTCCATTGCCCGGGACAAATCGAGGTCCTTCGTTGCCTTGTGCGCTTCTCTCTTCATCCACTCCTTGCTTTCATTTGCGTCATGAATGTCTCCCTCACCCGACAACTGGAGTTGCCAATTCAAGCAGCCATACGAGGATTTAGAACTTTTTCTCTGTGGGCGAGATTCCTCGGCTTCAGGAGCTGACAACCGTTTTCCCCGGCTTAGGTTTTCGATCCGGTTTTCTAGTTGACGGAGAAGCGAATCATACCCTGTGCCCATCTTCTGTCCGTCAATCCCTTGATCCTCTAGTGATGCCGGAAACATTTTCACAAGTCCTTCGGCCACACACCTGACGCAGTCTCTCGAGGGCCGTGATGACTTTCGCATTAAGCCGTTTACGACAACTCTGACAAGCTCTAGCCGGTCCCTAGTAATGAGTGTTTTGCCCGCTGCTAATGCATCCTGTGCGCTGCGTGGGAATTCTAGTTTTAAAATAAAACTGGTCGTCTCCAGTTTGGGCGGTCGTTCAACTGAGAGTCCCTTTTGCTGCACGCCAGATGGGCCTGCATGAAGCCAAACCATACCAATCACAATCCGACGGTTTTGTTGCCTTTATCTCAAGAGGTGGAGGAAAGAAAAGTCTGGCACTGGCAGAAGTGCAGACAGTCGTGATAGGTGAAACCATTAATTTATTTTCCTTTCTCATTTACTGTTTGAAATTATGTTACTGTAAGGCCTAGTTTTCTTCTTAACACTGCATTTCTAAGAAGCAGGTTTAGAGCTATAACTATATTTCTATTTTTATTGAGGTGTTGACTTCTGACTCCCTTCTAGTTCATAGCATAATGTTAATATGTGAAATTGATTGAAAGCAAACTGGTTTACTTACACATGTACATCACAATTGAACACAAGTTTAAGCTTTTCTCATGTGAATTGCAACATATCTATTCAGTTACTTTTCCAGTGACTAAACATTACAGATTAAATACTTAACCAGCTGACTTGCACTTGGCCTACCATGTGCCACTACTGCTTTTCTGATGTTAGACCTAACAAGTACCAAGCCCAATGTTTATGTGGTTATGCCCAGTTTTTGGGTGGGTGCTTGCTTAATATTTTATGGCATGCTTGGATCAGCAAAATTCAATCTGGAACATCATGCACAAAAGAGATACCTGCTTGTGTTTCCTCAACTGCTTCGCATGGTGGTTTTTCTGCCACAATGAACACTCTTTGTTCAAACGGCAGTTCCAAAAGCAGTTCACCGAATGCGTCATCCTCAAGTTCGGTCCAATCTTGCAGAAACACCTGTCAAAACAAATAATCTTATGGAAGTAACTGAAAGGAATGATAAAAATAGCATTGTCTTACCTTAGACTTCTCTGAAGTGCATATGTCTTTTTCTTTAGCAAATGTGACGACGTCGCTCATCGTTTTCACGTTTCCTACTTTTCGCACCGAGAGGTCTGCACTCCATATTTTAACTAGTGGCATCACACCTGGGAAAAGAGAACCGTCATATTTTTGTTCAATTATTATTTTCACAGTGCCACTATCTTTGGAAACTTTGGCCACATCTCCTGCAGTGTGTGGTCCAAAGGATGTTTAGGCTTCTTCAAGGGCCTTCATTTGATTTAGCACCATATGATTGACCATAATGTATACCTAGTATAACAACCTGCCACCACAATTAATGTGGAATGAGAACAAGATTGGACATCTTTCACAGTTTGTTTTGGACACAGATTTTGATGCTATGCACACTACTGTAACTTAGATGATCTATTCTAACTCTTACTACTGAGCATTTTATTGGGAACTTTAAGTTTCTAGACGCAATGTGATTAAAAAGGATCTTCAGTCCTTTACCTTTGGCTGTGCTATTGGCGTGGAGATCTAACTACCATAGAATACTGCGCATCCGCCCATTCCAGTCTAAGTGCCAATTCCCAATTTTGTAAGAACTGAGAAAATATGCACAGTACATCGATACATAAAATTGATGACCGGACAAGTGTCCATACCCCATTTTTTCGTGATTATCTCTAAATTTTGAGTGGGCGCTTGCCTGATATTTTACGGTAAAGAAGCGCCTTGTCCATCGAACACAAAAAGCGTGAATAGGATTATCTTCATTAACTTTTCCTCGTCCAACGCTGTATCAGATACCAACGAATAATTCTAGCCCTTGTTGCCCCAATGAGTTGAGTTCTCAACTTGGCCACTAGCGGCTTGACAATTAGACCCCCCCCCCCAATAGTCACGAGCAGAATAAGAATATCAAGATCCATCAATTGTGCCACCTCCAGTGTGAGCTTCCTACCTTAAATGACACCTGGGCCAGCTTGCTAGAAACAGCCTCTCGGCCGAGACTGTGTGAAAGAAAACACTGCCAAAGCCAGCGCACAAGCTGAGCGGGACTCAAACTGTGTCTCAAGACGCTCGTGTGCCCCAGCCTTTGCAGTGCTTTTTTCTACCCAGCCTCAGCTGAGATGCTGTTCTAGCAAGCCGGCCCTGGGAATCTGGTAAGCTTTGAGCGTGCATGCATAGCCAATGCATGAGGAAAGCCAAAGAGTGCATGCAGCCAAAAGAGGGGCCCTGAGCTTTTTTCCTGTCGGTGACTGGAGATGCACATTAGGAGTGTGGCAAGCACATCCTGAAAATTTTGCTTTTTCATCTGAAAGGCACCTTGTTTGTGATGTGGTATCCCTGTATAAGGTTCTCAGCACTTTTGTTTGCTAAGGGCATGAAATAAATATATTGCATGAATCAAGACATTGAAAGGCACTTCAATTAGAACCCAACCCAGATGTTGAAGGGGAAGGGATAAGAAAAGGGAATGAATTGGCAGAAAACTACCTACTACTGCAGCCTGACAAATCATTAAAGACTCAAGGCAATGTGTCAGTTTGGGTTTTGGGGGCACAATAAAGTACCCGACTGAATCAATGCACACCTCTGTAAACAAAACTTATAAAAAGGGTGTGGTTACTTTTTGTTTTTATTAGACCAAGCAATCACAAAGGAACACTCAGAATTTCTCTGGAAATGCAAAATTAAGTCTTATAACTTTACTGTGGCCAAGCGAATATGGCCGGTAAGATGTTGAATCAAGAAGCTTTTCTTGATTGAGAAGAACTATGTCTCCAGTTGGATCCTGAAGACTATACAAGCACATAGCTGGCAAGAGAGTAGCTGGTACACATTGAAGCAGAAATGCTACCTCTCCCGAGGCTTTGGATGTAATGGTAGTCACAACTCCAAACATTATTTCAAAGCGATTGCCTGAAATGAGCACGTAGTCACCAATTACATAAGTTGTCCCCTTAATGACAGCCTTTTTGTAAAACGTCAAATTTCTTGCAGATTCTAAATCTCCAAAGGCATGAGAAAGCTGAGATACTTCATCTGGCTGTTCGTAAGCTTTCGCGTCATGAAGCTCGACATCTGGCGGAAACAGACCGCGGGAAGTCAAAAATGCCTGAAAGAATTGGTGCCTTTCACTTAGCGTTTTGGTCACATTCTTAAAATTTTTTGTCGAACGAATGCAATTTTTGAAGTACTGGTGTTTGCTTTCGAATCTGAGTGTCCATACGTGAGACAATGGGCCAAACTCTTGGATGAGGTCACTATAGTGCAACATATAATGATGCTTCGGCCTCAGTTTGACATCAGGAAAAAGCGCTTTACGGTTGTGGAGGTACGTCTGAATTAAGACCTTGAGGTAAGCAACCTGTGCGTATGTTATTTTGGGAGCCATTAGCAAGTCAACTACTTCCATTAACTCAAGACTTAACTGCCATACAGAGTCACTTGGATCAATCACCTTATCCCCTACATACAGCGGCAGCAGCCGCAGGAACGTCCAGTTCTGCATGGCGTGGCCTGCAAGCTTATCACTCTTGCTACTCACCTTACATGGCCTGTTTCTCAGGTCCCGTGCACTGTACTTCAGAGCCATAATCTTTATGTTTAAGTAGTCATAAGAAAACCACCCTTTGCGCACAAAGTACCTAATGAACAAGGGCAGATCATACTGAACTACACCTTCAAACATATCATGGCCAATACATGGCGGCAGGCCAGCTTGACATACGTGAAAGCTGCTTAGCACGTTAAAAGGTGACTCGCACACAACACCATACATGCCACATCCTTCGTCGTCATGTGTAATGCAAGTTTCATAGTTTTCCACAGACCTCCTTTCGCCTGTCAGGGTTGGGTCTTCATGAAATTGTGTGCGAGTAACTAGGCAAAATCTGCAAAAATATGCAGACGTGCTAAAATTTTGCGTGAACCCACCGACCGCATGGCTCCCTAAATTATCCCCAACAATGAAGCACAGCTGCACTCTGTAAAGCTTCCCTTTGACCTCCAGACCCACACGTTCTAGGTAGCACAGATCATCAATCAACGGTTGAAGAATTTTCTTCAACCCAAACTCTTTTACATTTTTTTGAAGAGCAAGCAACACAAGCTGCATACTCTCGGTACGAGCCCTACAGTGTTGCGGCAAATTACCGAGCGTCAAATACACACCCAATAACTTAAAGTTTCCTTTTGCAGACCCCAAGGGATTTGACAATTCAAATTCATCTTGATATAAGATGACCTGTATAACATCGTCAGAGGACTGAAATTGTTTGCATGTTGTGAAGTCAGTGAAACATTCATTGATTTCATTTGACCTATGAGGTTCCTGGGGCAAGTTGGACATCAACAGAACTATCAACTCATGCACAGGCACATAGTGGAAAAAAGAAGGGAAGTTCTGCTTGTTGGTACCAAGGTTAATCTGAACTGGCTTTACAAAGTGAAAATGTTTCTTAAAGTACTTGTGTCTCAGGTACGACGATTTCAGACTACCTGATGTCACAACGTCAAGCTCATTGTTCTTAAAATGACGAAGCACCAATTCTAGCGTATCACTAGGAAGGATTTTGGCAAGCTCTTCTTCCACGAGTTTCTGACTAAGCTTTTGGAGGTTGTCAACTTCATTCACAATATACTGTACAGTATCTGCAGGGATATGATGTTGGGCTTCTAATCGGAGAAAAAACAATGCTGCATTGTCTTTAAAAAGTTCATGATCCGAGAGGTCATTTCGATCACAGGGCTCTTCAGGGCTGCTTTCTTCGGCAATGTCCAGTACAGCACTTGGGTCATGGGACTCTTCAGGGTTTTCCACAGAAATGTCCAGCGGGGCACTTGGGTCATAGGGCTCTTCAGGATTTTCTTCAGCGACGTCCAGCGAGGCATGATCTTCGGAGATGTGGGCTGTTGGATCGTCCTGTGCAGTATGGCAGAGCTCCAAAGTGTCCTTCTGTGGGTGATGATAACGTGAAACATGCATTCTAAAGGCATTTCGCGTGCTGATCTTGCTGATGCACCCCGTGAAAGGGCACACAATGGGCTCTTTTCCCAACTTCAGGTGGTCAGCAATATGAGAGATCATCCTTGATCGTGTTGCTACTTGTTGGGCACATTTTGCTACTGGGCATATTAACAGCCTGGTTTCCGAAGACACCTGACTTTGTTTGTGTGCCCTGTTTAAATGGCTGATGAAAGTTGCATAGCTTTTGAATGTCGCACCACAGCTTGATGCAGGGCACAAAGCACCACATGTTAAGCTACTGTGAAATCTGCAGTGGTTAAAATAGTCCACCAACGTGGAAAAACAACGTCCACAGATTCGACAGCGGTTCATCGAAGATTGATCCAAGTACAACCTGGAAAAAAGAGAGCATTTTCAACTTAATGTGGGCACAGATGGAT
Organism: Ixodes ricinus; assembly: GCA_037355805.1. Taxonomy (NCBI): domain Eukaryota; kingdom Metazoa; phylum Arthropoda; class Arachnida; order Ixodida; family Ixodidae; genus Ixodes; species Ixodes ricinus. The sequence continues at coordinate 12,001 of JAZHYW010035528.1, forward strand.
GAGGTAATGCAGAACGCAAAATTCTTCATTCTTCTACTTCAGCTTGCAAGTGAAATGGAGCACAATTCTGGAGGTGATGCTTGGAATGGGCGTCTACATTATGCCTTCGTTGCCCCAACCGGAGCGGTGTGCCATCCTCTCAATGCCGAGTCAAAGCTTCGAGGCCGAGTGCTCCGCCTCCGATTCAGAGGTCAACTTGGGCCGTCTCCTTGTTCTACCGACAACAGCTTCAATGACATGTCATTAGTTCCATTCTTCTGTTTCTTCTTTTAGCTTCATTCTTCAAAAGCAAGGATGGGTAGTCCTCATTACTTCTCCAACTATATGAGCCCCTACAGCATAGTATATAACATTCTTCATTCTTCTAGGTTGCCCGATAGAAAAAATTAAACCTTGTTTTTCGACCTGCATTAAAAGCTACATGTCGAAGAGAACTCTAACTCTGTGCAAATGTGACGCTAGTGGCGGTGATAAAACACGAAAAATTTGGCACACGATGTTACCTGGATCAAAACACCAAAACATAACAAAGATTCTCTATGAGCTGTATGTCTCCCGAGGTTTAACGTTCATCAAAGCGATAGAAATTGTGTGTGCCTGTGGCATTTATTTCACTGGAAAAATGTGTTAACCCAAAATATAACCTTGTTCTCTTTCCTGCCACTCTTTTTTATTTTTCCATTGAAATATATGTTCTGGGCACCCACAATGCCATGTCTTGGTTTGATGACCTTGTCCATTCTATTCATCAATCCTTCGTTTCTACTCGCGCGGTTTCCACCATGAACACTTAATAACTCGTCCAACTTTCCCAAGTGGACGCTTGCTAATAAAGAAATTTTGTTTTTCGAATTTAGCATTCGATTCAGGTATCTGCTCTCAAAATTTTGCATTGTATCACCACCCATTCACACACAGTTTCAGTTCTCAGCGATGTGTAGTCTATGCGAGCCCCCCCAAAAAAAAACTGCATTTTCTCTATCAAACCCTTCAGGTCAGTGACTGTGATGCTGATCCCTGTTATGAACTGAAGTATGCTTGTACAGTCATGCTTTCATTTCTTGAAGCTTGTCTTGAATCATTTGAAGTGTTGGTTTTGATGCTGTCTGGTGATGTTCAGGAAAACCCTAGTCTCATAAGTGACCAGCAAGTAATACAGAAGCAAAGTGTCACACATCTTGAGCTTTCGCCTCGTCAGGGATAGACCACAGAAAGGCATACCGTAAAGTACCGGTAGAGCGCCCATCCCACTTTCACTGAAAACTGAGGTCCGGACAAATCGGGCAATTAACGTATAATTTTCAGAATTCCCAAGTTTGGGAAATGCTAATAGTGGTCACTTGAACGAAGTGGGCGCTTCTGCGGTATTTTCAGTATGCAAAAAACATGCGTCTATATGTGAAAAATGTCAAATACTGTAAACGACTTATTTTTCCTTGGCTCAATATTTCGCGATTTCGGTCAAGGCTGAAGTTTTGGAATAATTTGCGGGTTCTAATTTTCGCAAATGCGGTGGGATCTCAATATAGATTTCGATGTATTTACATTTTACTGGCATTGTTCGTGGGACCTATTTTGCACGAATTGTAGGTGATTCGCGAAAATTAAGTTGTTTACTGTATAGGTGGTGTTCACTGGATGCCATATTTGAGGTAACTGCTCACAGCACATGCTCAGGGGGGTTTCCCGTCAGCTCTCGGGCAGTGACAAGAGAAGAAGGAAAGGAGAAACTCTTCTCACCAGGACTTTCCTTTGTATGTCCCAGACTTCCCCGACGTCTCTATTCTCACTCTAGAACAGTGGTTCTCAAATGAGGGTCCGCGAAGGCATCCTAAGGGTCCGCGAAGTCCTGCCTCATCAGTCAAACCCGGCAATAATTTTTTTTTTCACGTTTAAAAGGAATGTTTGTTTCCGGGCGGGTTTTCTCGTGTGAACGTCAATAAGGGAGGTCTACTTCACACTAGCCCTTAGTTATATTTATTTACTAAATTATTATTATATTTAACTTATACTTTTCCTCTCCTCTCACCACGAACGGGGTCCTCCATCATCTCCGCCGATCCACAAGGGGTCCGCGAAACATCGATGGTTGAGAACCACTGCTCTAGAAGATTATAGAATATTAACTTTCACTCAAAATACGGACAAAAGCATCTTTCCCCTCTCTCTCTTCCCCAGTGGTTCGAAAGCAGCAGCGAGCTCAGCTATGACCGCCAGTGAATACAACCCATACCATTATTGAGAAGATATATCCATGCTTTTCAAATAATTAGGTGACTATGGTCAAGTGTGTTTAATTTCAGATGCATACTATTTCATGAAAACAAATTACTGAAATTTCGTGAGTGGCCCGGGAGCAGAATACTTCAGAACTAAACAAACCCATGCAATTGGAGCAGCAATGTGCAGCCCAGTTGCCTGTGGTTCTGTCTGTTGCACAAAACATGTATTCAAGTAAGCTTACTGAGAAACACACTGGAAAATCACAGGAATCAACACAAGTCATAAATTTATATCTCAACATTTTTGTGGCTTTACAGAAGCCACAAAAATGGGTATCATATTTTGTTTCTATTTTTAATATTGAGTGTGTGCCTTCGATGACCCACTGCTTAGCTTATATTTGATGGTTGTGTCAAAACCATAGAAAATGGCACGTGACTACAGAGAAGAGAGTGAGCAAGACTCGAATTGGTCAGCTCTCGATCGGCGGTTTTCAGGCACAAAGAAGACAAATTTTGAGCCAGAAATTGTGTTCTGGGTAGTTAGGCTCTCATATGTCATGTACAAATAAAAATCTTGGCGAGCATAAATACCCTGTCAGTGTATCTTTAAGGATCGGGGTTGTACTAACTGCCCATCATTCAGATAAAAGCCAGCTTCCCAGGACAAATTTCTGATATGTAAGAACTGACTATTTCTCCCTTTTTCTCTGCTTCAAAAAGCTCTCGATCTTTTCAATGTCATGCACCCGCAGTGCCCAAGCAAAGCCCAAGCATGTCGGCCTGAAACCAGCTCACAAACTGGACATGAGCACAACATTACTCTGATGCTACCACTCGTCAACAATTTTTGAACAAATACTTATATGTGCTCTTTTGGCCAATGAGTACCATGTAAGATATTGCCGAATTATAAAAATTTTCAGAGCTATGCCTAATCTATATATAATTACAACAAGTTCGATGGTGTGTATAAAAAGCATAGTGGAAGCAACCAACAGTGTCAATTTTGACAGTCTGGGATTGCTCTTATTTTCGTCGATGACAGCAAAATTAGAGTGACCAGTCTAGGACACCGAGCAGGGGGCCATGTTTGACAAATGTTTCATTGCTCCTAAAAATAAACGGAAGTGACGGAACTGACGATATAGCGTCCGATTGGTTAGAGGCTCAAATGTCAAAAGTTCTCTCTCTCATTATTTGGGCCTCTAGCCAATCAGACACGATATCGCCAGTTCCGTTTCTTTTTAGGAGAAACGAAACATTTGTCGAACATAGCTCCCCAGGTCGGCAAGAAGGCTAAGAGGGCTGTCACAGTAGCTCAACATCTATCGACGACTGCATCGGACGCAAGGAACACGGAGGCTAACCTTGCTTAAAGCACCTAGATGTTTTTGTCAGTTTTGCAAGGGGCGTCAAAGCACCAGTGTACGCAAGTGGTGCAAGGACCAGTGCAGTACTTCAAAGCAAATGGCAGTGAAGCCCTGAAATAAGAGGCACTTGGAAGTGAACGGCAGCACAGCACTCACTCATAGCACGTGTTTCTCGCGTTTGTGCAGCCATCGTTGTTGGCCCTTGTGAAAATGTGAAGCATGAATTTTATCAAGGGGTTTTATCCTCGCCAACCATCAGACGGCTGGGAAGACTTCAGATTCCAGTGAAATATGATGTGATTTCTCTTTTGCTTATGATCCAAGAAGGAAAACTGAGGAGGAAGTAGTCGCAAAATTAGGTTGTAAACTCTTTAAGTCGTCCAAATAATTTTTTTTCCCTTCGTCACTACTTAATGCGTGTTTTTTGCTTTTGTTTTTTAACTTAAAGTACTGCCAGAGTGTTAGTAAATAAGTGCAACATATACAGCATTTTGCATAAAAGGACCACGCCCCAGCCGAAAAAGAACTATTTATACTCTTCAAAAACAACACCATCAATACAGCCCCCACTGCAAGAGGCGCACATCAGGCCCGCTTCAGACAGGGCAACTTTTCCAGCAATTTCGGGGTTGCTGGCAGGTTGTTCCCTAGCTCTCCCTATATCGTCATGAATTGCCGAGATCGGGTCCGGCTCGAAACAAACGAGCAACTCGGACAACTCGGAGAAGTTTGAAGCGGCAGCAGCCAATCAGGGATGCGATATTTTCATGTGCCACCCCTGTGGTGGTGATGATGATAACCAAAAACTTGCTTCTGGTTTGAAATGGATCGTTTTTGGAAATAAACTGTTTTCGAAAGATGGTTTAGTATTCTCAATGTAATTTAAAGATATAAAACATGTTTTTAGCATGTAACCGTGCGTCTAAATAGTTCAAGAAAACTCAAATTTCATGATGATGGTGGCAAGTCGTAGCAATTTGGTTGCTGCGTGTGAACGCGGGCGGCCCGTGTTGCTGGGTGAAATTGCTCCGTCTGAAGCAGGCATAAGGCCCGCTTCAGACGGGGCAACTTTTCCAGCAATTTTGAGGTTGCTGGCAAGTTGTTTCCTAGCTTTCCCTAGATCGACACGAATTGCTGAGATCGGGTCCAGCTCGAAACGGACGAGCAACTCGAACACGTTTGAAGCGGCAGCAGGCAATCAGGGACGCAATATTTTCATGTGACACCTCTGTGGTGGTGATGATGACAGCTAAAGACTTGGTTCTGGTTTGAAATGGATCATTTCTGGAAATAAACCTTTGCAGAAAGAAAGGTTCAAGAAAAGGTGCAAGAAAAATCAAATTGAATGATGGCAAGTCGTAGCAATTCGGTTGCTGCGTGTGAACACGGGCGGCCCGTGTTGCTGGTGTTGCGACGTCTCAAGTTGCTGGGTGAAATTGCCCAGTCTGAAGCGGGCCTTGGCTTGCGAGGACGAAAATTGAAACTAAACCCGACCTCTCGCAGTTGAAGCAAATGGTCCTCGGTCGGTGAGGTTCAAATACGAGTGCCACCCCGCTAGCCGATATACCTTTAGCAGTCATGAATTCTGCAAAACACACCGCTTCGCTAGGTGCCACCAAGCCGCCACCCGAAAGAACTCAAGCCTTGTCCACCGATCTATACTTGATGAAGCTCCTTGATACACTCACCAAGTGCCTCGCTGCCTCTTGTGGGACCTTTACCTCTGCAGGACTTCCTTGCCGAAAGCTCGAGGTTCATTCAACGCGCGGAGCACGTGTGCCACGAGGAGCCACCACACTTTCCTTTTTTGATACACGCTCCCTGCACACACAAGAACACGTCATACGCTCCGAAAAAAGGATGGAAAACGTAAGACGGATGGGAGAGCACTTACCGATTAGACTCAACTTCACGGTTGGTTCGACGGGCACGCCGGCACATGGGTGACTTTTCGAGAACGTTCTTCGGTGGTGGGGTTTCTGAAAGCTCGAAAGTTGGAACGTATCGTACGCCGAACGTACCTCAGTTTGTTTGTGTGTTTTGCTACGATGGCGATGGCGATGCCGGCGATACGCGATACGGCGATGCAACGTGAATGTAGTTGACTTAAATTCAAACTGTTAAATACAAGATATTTAAAAATATTATAAATATTTGTAATAAAAATTAAGCAGCACTACATGTAAACAATGCGTTAGAACTGGTTGGAGGGGTTGGAGCACCTTTGTGTACCAAACTGAAGCTTGGCTTCTTTTCATTTTCAACATGGCGGCGAACATTGTCCCGCGTCCCATCTCCCATGCCTCTGTAGGGAATGCGTCTCATCAGCGGTCCCGTATACCGTGCTCGACCTATTTGTCGTGCATTGGTTCTCCTGTATCCATCTCCTGCGATCAGCCACAATCATGCTGTACGGATATGGTGTGCCCGCCGGCGGGAATATCCAATCTCATTGCAAGCAAGGCCCTTCACTAGGGTTGCTCAGACGGCGTTGACACCCACGAACCGCGTCTGCCAGCCTCACGTTGTTTGGTTGGTTTCTTCACCCATACCGGCGGCGGATCCCCAGCCCTGGCCTCAGCCCTGCCTGACCTAGCTCGTGGAAAACAATCTACGATCATGCGGCGTCTTTGGAATGCGTTCGGTACGATAAGTGACTATTGAAACGTCGTTGCCTCCATTCACTGAAAAGTTCTTCGATGTCCTCTAGCGTTGTTTCAACTCGCAGTGTGATTCTTAAAATGGGCACTTTGTGACGTATGAGATGCTGCACCTCCACTCAATCTCCGAGACGCATCCCAAGACAGTTCTAGCGGTGTGTAAAACGTGGATACAGGATTCGACTTGTGGCCGTCACCTTGTCGAGTGATACAGTGGAGCACTGTTTACAGAAAGGATCGTGCTAATAAGTGTAGAAGTGTGCTCGTCGTGATACCGTTCCGATTACCCTTTTGGCGACGCCGTGACCTGGAGCTGGAACCTCCCACAAGCATGTCAAAGTGCTGCTATGCTGTGTGTACTGCCTGGCTGCCGTGAAAGCTGAGTCCTACGACTTGTCCAGCGAGGCACTGGTGCTCTTTAACAAATGACTTAAATGTGTGCATACTAGAAGTCTTTTTAAGTTGTACCACTTACTGCGCGGTATATACCATGGAACTATTCCCAGAGTGGCCCAAGTTCTCGACAATTCGACGGGGCAGTGTGCTCAGTCAAAGTGTCTTCAACATGTGTCTTAATCATGGTATTGCCTCCCTGCAACTGCTGTTACGGACGACCTGATACTAGTGGTGCTAATCAACTTTAATCAACTTCGGCAGTCAAGCTCACCCCGAATCTCTCGCTGCTGTGACATTGGTTTAAATTCTGGCCCTTCACTGGAGGGTCAGGGTTGATCTCAACTGTGGCCGTCCATTGGGTCGTCTGATTATATGCCTCCTAGGCAACGCTGGGAAACTGCAAGGTCACGAGACAGCAGTGATGGGAGTTGTCTGCAAGAATTGTGCCATCGCCCTTCAATTGCTTCCTACCGTAAAGCAACAGCGTTCTTTCTTGGTGTTGTCTTCACCGTTCTGGCAATCCCTGTATGTGCGCTCATGCGTAACCCCCCTACCAATTGTGACAAGCTCGAAAACTTCTGTAGGCATGCCACTCGCCACCTTCTCTACCAGTGAGGTAGAGCAGTGCCTATGTGTTTGACTGTGAATTACAAACTTTTACTTAATTTCTAACCTGTGTTTCGTCCCCCCCCCTTTTTTTTGGTTGCTTCTGCAGGGTACTATAGAATTCTTAAAGGGATACTACAACAAAATTTTGGCGCTTATTTATTGGTTCTATATGTGTTGAAAGGAGCAGTCGGACACACCAATATCTTGTTAAAAAAGACACGAAAAGGAATTTTAAAATGAATTAAACGATTAGCAAAGAGCACCTGGTGGATGTCGCTAACGCCTTGTTTGTAATGCCCGTCTAGGTATTTTGATGACTGGAACGACTAGGCCATCCTCTCAACGTCAGCCTCGCCGCAGCTTTGCTCGTCCCGAGACGAACTACGTCACGATTGCGTCGGATGTCACATGCTCTGCTGGCTGCTCTTAGAGCGCTTGCCAGTGTGGGCCGTTTAGAACAAAAAATACAGCCACGAGGCTGAAAATACAAACGTGCGATTGTCATTTATAAATTTTGTGGATTATATTCAGCCATATATTTTTGAGCACGACGGGTATATTTCAAATTTCGTTGAAGTATCCCTTTAATATGGACCCGTGGTTTTCCTATTATATGAAATTGCTTTTAGCAGGAGAAAACGATAAAAGTACTTTTAAATTTTAAATGCTTTTATCTTCTGTGCCGCAGAAATAAATATTATTTTATTCAACCAAACAAAAAACAGATTTTATGTCCGTTAATTAAGAAACGGACACAGAGTCCGTCAGAATTACGACAAAGTGTTTGTAAAATTACGGAAATTT